>BQNB010041650.1:1477-40534 GCA_026074375.1 Tanacetum coccineum
GAATCATGTGCTTTTAGAGTTTTTGCCATATGGAAGAGACATTGGTGATTGTTCTTTATCAATGAAAAGATCAAGATCTGTGTTCTCAGCATTTATAGGGTTCTTCGTTTCTTTGATAAAGATTCGTTGTTATCAATGCTGTGTTTTAGGATCTGAATTGAATGTTAGTTATTACTCTACAAGTGCGTGAATGCATCAGATATGGAAAGTGCTTACATAAAGACGTGAGATGTACATGATTGGTTATTAGTACTGTTCGAGTACTCGTTACTACTGTTGGGTTTACGTGTATGTCTTAATGCTACCAATTGAATATGATGTTAGTTGTTCTTATGGGGTTCAAATAACACAATGAACTGTTCACGTGATTATTTATATTGTTCGTATGCTATTGGGCTCAAGAGAAGCTTTTCTGACACTTTCTTGTTGATAATGGTGTCACAAAAGGTATGGGAGGAAGGAGTATGCCTCCTATTTTTAATACTGTCCAAAGCAAAATTAGTACTGCTAGGGTTTTTGAATAAAATGCAGTTACTACTGTTTGATCAAAGGATGGTTTGGACACATGTGATGTTGATACAGTTTGATGGGGTTCAAGGTATTAAAAACTGTATTACGCCTTCATGAATTTGTGATGCTTTGGTTCGAGTCAAAAGAAAGTTAAGTGCACCTGTAAGTAGTTAATATTTTAGTGGGATTTAAGGTTAAAGCTATTCTTGGATGTGGTTTATACTACTGTTCATTCTCAAAGATGTTTGTGCTGCTTGATCATGTATGTTGGGCTTGAAAGATGATTAGTACCGTCACGTTAATGCTGTTATTATATTAATACTGCTATTACATGATTCACACAAAAAAGGATAGTACTACTCATGGTTTAAGCATTTTGTGATACAGCAGATGTTGGGTTCAAATAAGTTAGTACTGTTTGCTGTTTGGGCTCAAAAGACATTTACTACTGCTTTTGGTAACAGCTTTGAAGTTAATATTGTTGGGTTCGCACAAAATTTTGGTTAGTACTATCAAAAGAAGTTAGTACTGTTCGTTTATATTTGTACTGCTTTCTTTGTCCGAGAAATAAAGTTTGTACTGCTAGTATTGTTCGATATCGGACAAGGCATATTTTTGTTCTTGGTTATCAAGAGATCTCGGATAGACAGATGGAAAAACACATACATAAGGTTTTTGGTTCTAAACAGATTATAAAGGCTCATATTTTCTTGGATTAATTGGTTACGAAGAGAATTGTTTATTGCTTATTTTACATTGAAGTGGAGTTTCACGGATGCGTGTTCTTATCATATCTTAAAGTGGGTGTTACACTTTAAAGATAACTTGTTCGTGCTTAGAAACGATGTGACAAAGACTTGAAAAATCTAGCAAAGGTGTATGATTTTTCTTATGGTGCTCAATGCTCACATTTGCTATCACTTTGGTTATGTGTCTCATAGAAGATGAGGATGTTTGTCAAGAGTTTGCGATCTACTTATATTTCATAAATTTATTTATAAGTTTGACGTCACGTGGATAGTACAAGATATAAGACACAAGTTTGGGTTGTTCTACTTCAGCATCAAATTGGTAATACTTAGTTTTCTTCATCAGTGATCATTACATAGAGCCTACATTCAAGAAATGGTTAACATATGGGTTTCACGGGAAGCTTAATGTTAAAATATTTAACCATTTATATGCTACATCAAGGTGAAGATTTTTACTACTGCTAGTTATTATTATTACTAATACTAGTTTAAGTTTCTACTGCTCAAGTTCATTTATCTTAAGGCGCGTCATAGAGGGTAATTTGAGTTGATTAGAAAGTTGGATTAGAAGTGTGATAGTGGTTTGTGGTTGTCGAAATCAAAGTTGCATACTTTAGTCCCCTATTTGATTATGAAAAAAAGGGGAAGAAGGCGTTACAAAGATGATTTGCAACTTGTAGATCCTTGGTGGTGTAGTTCTATTCTTTCATATATATTAGCTTCAGGGGAAGTTCGTGCTTATTTTGGTTTTGTCATTATCAACTAGGGGAAGATTGTTGGGAATTATATTTGAGTTGATAAGACAAAACATATGAAAGATGAAGGACTTAAAAGGCAAAGGAAGAATTCTTCAAAAGATAGAAGATTTTGAAGATTCTAAAGATAAACTTAAATGATTAAAAGATTTATTAATATCTTTATTTGTTCTTATCCTTTATAAACCTAATATCTCTACTATATAAAGAGATACATGTCATTAGGTTTAGGTGTACAATTCATGAGTTCCTGTACCTAAATGTGTGTGTGTGTATTCTAGGCGTAGAGATGTAGACTCCAAGGATGTTATGATTCCTGTTACAGTTCATTAATGTAACCGTATTATTCTGATCAAATAATATTGGGGCTTGGAATGTTTGGTAAAACCTTGTTGAATAACATTGTTCTTTGTTTAATTCCGCTGTGCATATATGTTTATGTTCAATGTTATTTTATCCTAGATGGGTTAAACGGTACTAGAAGATTATCAATGATTCTTTAATCTTTACATGATTGCATCATGTTGAGAAGTTCATTTTGTAACTCTTCAATTTTATCCCATCTAATGTGCACATCACTTATCCTTTGCTGCTTAAGGTCTTCTTGATGATTGATGGAATACTGCGGGGGTTGGTCAAAACCAGAATAGTTAGAATTATGCTCAAAGTGGTTTTGATTCATCGGTTGACATTGAAAACTTTCATGAGGACCCCCATAGTTTTCACAGCAAAGATATTGTTGTGGAAAACTCAGTGAATTTTATGGATAATAATTATCACTAAAGTTTTGATTGTAACTCGGTTCCTGCTCATTGACAAGCGGGAACTGTGGTGGACAATCATAACCGTAGTGAGAATCGTTCCCACATAACTCACACGAGTATGATTCGTACTAGGGTTGTGGAGGGTGGTTGAAAACATTTGGAGGATCATTGAAAGAATTCGGATTTGAATCATAAACGAATGAATTTCCAGCTTCAGAATTGCAAAATGAACAAAATCCTTCTCTAAGATAATATCCACACCTCCCACGTGTACACCGTTGACAACGTACACCATATTCTAATGGATCACCACAATGAAAACAACTAAATTGGTCGAGAGATGATGTTTGGGGTTATGAAGGTGGGTAGGAAAAATTGGGTGTTTCATCATTTACAATAGGATCGGGGTTATGGATAAACTCGTCTCCGAAACTCACATTGGTACAACGCCGACAATTTCCACCGTTAAACGGACCTCCACACCACGAGCACCTTGAAAACCAAGACATGTTGAAGAATTATCAGATAAGAAGGTAAGGAGAATAAGAATTAAACGAATAAGAAGATAGAGAATAATATTTATAGATTTTTCAAATAATACATAAGGAAAAGAAATAAAATAAGAAAGAAAATTATTTTTGGTAACCGAAAGTCAAAGGTGTACAATAGCTCTCTAGAAAATGCACAAAGAAGCGGAGGAGCGGGTAAGCGCGAAGCGTTTTAAAAACCGTCTCCTTTTGGATTGAAGTTCGTAGGATCGACCCTCCTTATACCTCTCTTATAGTTTGTTAACTAAAGATGAGCCGAAACGACAATTAACAAACAGTCATTTTTTAATATTAAAATAAAAGAAGATAAAAATAGAAGTATAAAATATTTTGTATTTTTATATAAAATAAAACGAAAACTTTCACGGGGAAAGGATCTTCAAGGCTCGAATACGAACAATCCCGTAAAAATCGCTACACCTCTCCCCGGCAACGGCGCCATTTTGATATTCCACAAAAACCCCTCAATAATATATATAATATAATAATATATATATATATATATATAGATATATATATATATATATATATATATATATATATATATATACGTAAGCAAAGTATCATACAAATTATTCTTAGGAAAGAATAATAAGTAAACAACACGGGTATCGTTCTTCTCGGTGAAAGGTGAATGGAAATCTACGTTCATGTTGTAAATCGAGCTTGATTGTCATTTAAGTTTTGGTTTTAGTTTCTAAATATACTAACACAAAGGAAAGCAAATAAAAGCAAATAAAAAGGCACGCTAAACTAGAATTAAAGGCACAACTAAATTCTAATTAAACACTTAACGATTAATTAACGACTAACGGGCTAACGGATAAACAAAAATTATCAAAATAAACTCTAAAAACTTAAAATGCAAATTTCTTAAACTAAAATGATAAAATTAATTTTTAGAAACAAAAAATATATATATTTTTTGTATTTTTAATATTTTTAAAACTAATTTTAAAGCTTTTAAAACTAAAAATTCAATTAAAAATATTAAATGAAAACTAATAATTATGAAAAAATTCAGAAAAACACTAGAACTTATTCTAAAGGTTTAGGAAGAAAAATGGGATTCACAGCTTATTCCAATAAGCTGTGAAAATTTAATTAAGCAAATAAGCCAAAACTGAAAATGAGTATTAATAATAATGGTGCAAAGGTCTTATGAAAAAGTCCCAAAGGCGCAGTGGTTGAGGTGTTGGTGTTGTGTAAGGGAGGTCACAAGTTCGAATCCTGTAACTTCCTTTTTGATTTTTTTTAATTTTTATTTTAAAAACAACTAAAGTTGAGACAAAAATAAGCAATTTTAATAAAGGAACTTTTTACTAAAACTTATTAATAAGCTAGAAAAAGGGGAATTAAAATGACAATTTTGCTTTTTTTTTCTTTTTACTTGTAGTTAAAACTGTTTGGAAATAATAAGCTCAAAAATAACCAATAAGCTAAAAACAAACCTATAAGCTAGAAACAGACCTCATACTAAACTTAATAAGTACTTTTGACTAAAAATAAGCAAATGAATTAAGCTAAAAGTTTTACTACTATTTTTAAGCTAAAATAAAAGACCAATAAGCACTACTAATAAGCAAATAGCTCAAAACAGATTGAGGCCTTAGATCAATAAGCACTAAAGATTAAATAAAAGAAGACACAATAAGCTAATAAACATCTAAAAACTATAAAATAGATAGCTACTTAAAACAGATTAACAGGACTTTTGACTATCTTTAAGCTAAAATTTAGCACTAATAAGCAATTAGAAATAAGCCAAAAATTGAAAAAAGACTAAGCACTAAACTCAATTATCACAAATAAGCTGAATTAAGCTAACTAAGTAAAGAAATAAGCTAGAAAAAATAAAATGAAAAAGACAGACAAACAGCTTGTATTTTTAGCTTTTTGGAGATTAAGACAGATTTGAACTTAAATTTAAAAACTCAATAAGCAAAACTAAGGCAAGAAAAAATTTAAACAGATTGAAACCATAACTCAATAAGCAAAATTAAACTAAACTTAAGCTAATTAAACTGATAAAAAAACTGAGAACTCAAAGTAAAACAGATTGCATACATGACAGTTTAAGAACTAGCAAACTTGAGGATTTGAAAAACCAAACTTCAAAATTTGACAAATCTAGCTTTGAGCTTATGAAAACTTCTTTTGAGACTCAATTAAAACTTATTAAATTTATTTTGAAACCTAAAAGCTACACAAGCAGTCTGTTAAGACTGCTTGTGCCAAACACCCCTTTAAACTTTTAAAACTAATTTTGAAGCTTAAACAGATCCTAATAAGCTCTAATGAATACAAACAGATTAATAACTAAGCAAGAAATTGACAAATAAGCAAGAAGAAAGGAAAAATAAGTACTCAAATATAAGCTGCACTAATAAGCTATTTAGAGTAATATCTGAACAGTTTTGATCAAAACTCAAACTAAACTAATTTTAATTATGTAAACTTGGTATCTAAGACAAAATAAGCTAGCCTAAAACAGAATAAGCACATTTAAGTAGAAATAAGCAGAAATAAGCAAGCTAATAAGCTAAATAAGATAATAAGCTAAAATAGAGAAAAAGAAATGTGTACCTTTATCCTAGCTAAACAAGGATCTAAAATGCTCTTAAGAGCTTAAATCAACAAGCTAGCTTAATAATAAGCTCTGAATAAGCCCTATAAGCCCTTCTAGAACTGGCTTATTTCCCAAATAGCTTATTCAAGACCCCTTTTTAGGTAATTTGAGCAACAAGCTTATTAAGCTTAAAACAAGCTTAGCTGACTAAATGATAGCTTATTAGGAATTGAAGAGCTTATTTATATCAAAACAAATTTAAACCATGATTGCTTTAAAAGTAAAACAAAATTATGACAGAATTTAAATGAAACTTAATTTTATTAATCTTAAAAGAGGTTACAAACTTTTGTAAAAGGAAATTACATTAGAGAAAGAACAATAAGCTAAAATTACATAATAAGCAACTAATAAGCTAATACGCTACACTACTCTACTTTTAAAACTAGATGCCTCTCTATGTGATCAAGCTTCTCTATTTATAGAGAGGAAGGGAAGGATCCAGAACCTCTAGGAGCATCCTCATCATCCATCCATAGCCCTTAGATCATAACAAACTCTCAAACTTTCATTTTGAGCCATTGATCCTTTTCCACGTATGTCCAACCAACTGGGATTGCCAGCGTGTCATGTAATGTCAGATGTGTCAGACTTGCCTTTTAGAAGCTCATAAACGTGGGTGATTTCCCTTTTACCCGTACCCTGTGTGTTACTCGTTGTTGTGTGAAAAATAGTAACTGTTCCGATTCATCAAAATCTTTTATTCATTGATTTAGAGGGGGGGAAGAAGATCTACAGTAACATTGACCCTGTGTTTATAACTTTGACTTAAACCGGGTTGTGGACTTAGGCTTATAATTTTGAATTAGGCCAAGAAAGGATATTGGATTGGATTTGGATTTAAGACATAGGATTTAGGCTTACTTAGTTTTTTTCTTTATATAGTATAAATCCTAATGGGCTGACCCGGCCTATTAAATGGGTACGGGTTGGCCCATTTAAAGATGTATACGCCTTCGGCTTTGATTTCTTGCACTCTTTCCATTCCCGTGCTCGGTTTTGTCCGTTTTGCTTTATTTTTGTCCTTTTGTGATATATCCGTTACTTGCAAGACACTATTAACAAAACACACATATACAATGCATTTTTATGTATTTATCATTTATTATTGGTCTTTTTAGCTTAATAATAAGAAATAAATTATATGTGTTTAAGCACATATCAATCACCAAACCCTCTGTCATTCATACCACCTCTACCCCTACCATTAAAACCCCCTCTACTACTCCCTGCTCTATAGTAATTCCTATGCCTATACATACCTCCATTAGTATCGTCATTTCTTCCAGACTTCCTATTATTCATAGTCTTCTATCTAATATCACTATTATCACCATGAACAATATTAGCAGTCCTCTAAGCATTCTCACCCATATTCAGTTTCTTTTCGGAATCATTCGGAGTTCTTTTCAAACACCTATCCAAGCCATGTCCAAAAACCTTACAATGGGAATAAACAGGAGGCTTCCACGGATACTCCACCCTCAGTTCCATAGACTTTCCCAACCTTTTATACCATACCTTAACTTTATCAGTCAACCCCAAATCCGCATCCACCTCAATAAGAACCCTAGCAAAACTAGCTCTTCCATAAGATCTATCACACATCTCCGTAGTAATCCTATCCATAATAATCGGGTTCCCTATCATACTAGAAATCCTGCTAATATCATCCAAATTCCAAGCTTCAAGAGGAATGCCATAAATCTTGACCCACAGAGGAACTTTTTTAGGCTCAGGTTTAGACATACACATCCTCGCTTCCTATTTTTGTATAAATAATGGCAACCCATCCACCAACCAAGGGCCATTTTCCAAAACATGCTGCATACCTTCATCAGATTTAAATTTAAGGAAATAGAGGCCACAATCATTCATAATCACTTCATCCAACTGATAAGCTCTCTACATCCTCCTAAGATGACCAAGAATTTCTCTATGGCTCATCTTTAATCCAACAAAATACCCAACCAATGTCATAGACCAGTTTTTACTCCCCTTCTCAATAAGAGGGTCCATGTCCACAACCCTCTTACCTTGATCATTCACGCACACCGAAACAATCTTAAGCTTATTGCTGCCAGACTTATTCGCCCCTGAACAACATTAATGAAAGAAACATGTTTCATCCCAACTAGACTTTCCTTCATAACTTCATCCCTTATCCCACTACCATTACCAACATTATTACCATTCACATCAATGCCACAGTTTCTATTAAGACTAGGCCATTTTTCAACATTATTAAACGAAAAGGTTGCATTTGAATTATTACCCCCATCAACAAGAGATTCCACCTCTTCAAAATTGTAGGGCTAACAATAGGATTAGACCTAGAGCTTAATACAGGATTCTCACTAACAGGCACTGGAATCAGACCAATTTCATCAATAGTAGTCATACAGTTATTATCATTAACCCCCTGAGAAGTGCTATTACTGTTGACATCGTTAATACCCAAATTACTCATCAAATCTGTCTCTACACCAGCTTAAGCTTCCTTATTAGATACATAATCACTACAGCTTCTAGAATCAAAACTTTGAGAATCAGAAAAAACACAAGACATTATCTCCCCTCCAGCACCCTCATCCCTACTCTCCCTACCATCACTCTCATCTTCATTTACACCCCCTGCTACCTTATTCCCTTTCCCCATACGATTAGACACATTCCTAAACTTCTGCAAACCAATAGTAACAGAAGGCTTAGAGATCGAGCTCCTCATAGATCTTTTAGGTTTAGAAATTGACCCCTTTAGAGGAGGGGGCAGATCAAGACCTAACGATACAGGATCAGGATCTTTCATGATTGATTGGAATCAATCAAATAACCAACCAGTAAAAGAGATTACATGAAATGGAAGAAAGGAGGATGAACAATATGTGTTTTAGTGTGTGTAACGGACTTTTAAAATGAAATAAATGCAAAGATCAAACAGTGGAAATGGAATGAAAATTATATCGGTAGATAAACTATAAACAGTAGATTCATAATCAAAAAACAAAATAAAATTTCAATGAATGGATTAAAAATAGATGATGAATTACTTAATAAAATTGCTAGGGTTTTTAGAGAGAGAAATAATTAGTATGTGTAAACGTTTATTTTTATCGTAAAAGTTTTTACATTTTGTTATTATCAAAACATTGAGAGGTCGAAAAATATAAATAACTTTTTTAGACATTATTTGTATTTAAAACACAGTCCTTACGGTCCCGTTGGCGTAACGATGGGGTTAACTTATGCTACTTTTCTTTATAATTATGGATTATAATTTTGCGGGGCCTGTGCCCAATAATGGATAAGAGTTTGTTAGCAAATATTGTAAAACAGACTTAATACTGCTAGATTTTAAAAGTTAAGTCTGTTAGTTATCGTTAGTACTCATAGAAAATAGTTAGTACTGTTCGTATGAAGTTTAATTGGTAGAGAAAGTTAAGTTGCTTGCAATTAATTAATAGTCTGGCAGTTATTTTAAAGTTAATACTGTTTGACAAGGACAGTTAAGTTGTGTAATTTTAGTAATAGTTATCATTAGCGTTATCTAGGAAGAGATAAGTAATCATCTCTTAACGCGTTTTAGGGTTCCCTTAAGCCTATAAAAAGGACAGTAGATAGTATTGTTAATCATCAGAGTCTGATTGAGTATTCACAATCAAAATAGTAATAGTAATAGCAATTTTAGTTTTTAGTTATTAGTGGTAATCTTTGGTATAGATATTGAAATTCTGCGTCAATAATTTATATTCACAGTTTTGTTCTCATAGTATATTTGATTTTATTCTAAAGGTCTATCAAGGCTCCATTTCAGTCCTGTTTATAAGGCCTACAAGTGGTATCAGAGCACCAAGGGACTTTACATCAATTGAACATAGTATCAAAAACCTTTTATTCCACCAAATCTCTATAATTCATGTCTGCAACTACGATAAGTTTTCTCCTTCATGATGATGAGGAACTTTCTCTTTCTTGATGATGCATCTTTGGATGGATATGTACAGCAAAAAACAAAGGAGATGCTCCTGCTAAACACAAAATATTCACCACATATTAACTTTCAAACATTTAAACTGCCTGTGTCCTTCAAAGTATGATTATGTTACTATCCGTCCTGGGCGATGGAGATGGAACATTATCTTGAGTATATTAGTTAATGAGGTTGGAAAAAATAAAAAGTGATTAGTATGGGAACTCTAAGAGCGAGTCACCAAAGGTTCAGGAATGGTGTATACAGGGTTTTCCTCCAACACACAGGAAGAACCGTTTGCTGATGAGAAAGAAAGGGAACGCAAGAACATTTCTGTTAATGGCGGTATTCCAAAAGTATCTCAGACGTTTTTCATGGCTTGGATGATGCCAAAGAGATTTGGGCAGCCATCAAGACACGATTTGGTGGTAATGCGAACTCAAAGAAAATGCAAATAAGCTATTTTAAATTAAATGTTTGAGGGCATTTACTATCTCGTTAAGGTAAGCTTGGAGGAAAGGGTATGATAGGTTTCAAAAAACTCTATCACAGTTGATGCCATTGGTGCTGGTGTGTCAGAGGTAAGATGCAAATCACAGTTTTTGAGGTCCCTTATCTCCTGGTGGGTCCTTCTAGCCATGACAATGAGAACAAAGAAGAATATTGACACACTGTCAATAGATGATTTGTACAATAATCTGAGTGTCTTTGAACAAGATATCCAAAAGACATCATCTTCTTCCCTAACATCTGAAAATGTGGCTTTTCTATCACAAGCTAAAGCCTCTTCAAACAAGCATAAGCTAGCAACAGCTCATGCAGGAGAAGTTATATTCTTATACCACTCCTCTTCTAAAAGCAACACCATGCTACTTCCTAGTTCTTGCTGATGAGTTATCCATTTTTTTCCTTCTTCTAGCATAAATGCTGATATGATGTGGATTTGATACATGAAGACCTAGATCAAATTGATGATCTGGATCTGGAAGAAATGGATATAAATTGGCAGATTGCTATGACTGCCATAAAGATTAAGAAGTTCTACAAGAAGACAGGCAGACGGCCAAGAGTGGATGGAAAAATGCATGTGGCATTTGATAAGAGAAAAGTCGAATGTTTCAATTGCCACAATACTGGGCATTTTGCCAGGGAGTGCAAGTTTAAAGGTTCAAAGGAAGGTAGCAGGCAGGAAGCAGGTAGAGGTCAGGATTTCAAGCCAGTGCGAACTGAAAAGGAAGCCTTGATGACCATTGATGAAGGTCAGATCAATTGGGTAGAGCAGACTGCAGATGAGGAACTCAATCATGCTCTAATGGCTTTCACTGTGAATAATGAGGTATCCATGTGCTCTAAATTATGTTTAGATTCATATAATGCACTTCAAGCTAAGTATGATGAACTGCAATATGAATTTGGTGACCAGGAAGCTGCCTTAACTGCCCATAAGCTAGCTGTTAAGAAATTAGAATCTCAGCTTAGAGCCTCCCACAAACAGCAATCTTCCTTAACTGAAAAATTAAATTTTCAAGCTAATCAAATTTTTGAAAAATATGAAAAGCTGAAAAAGTATAGAAGAATAGGAATGAAAGCTGTCAAGGACAAAGATGCTTTACAAAAAATTGTTGATTCTTGGTTTGCATCTTCTAAAAATCTTTGGAAGCTAATTGATTGTGGGATGAGCTCAACTGTTAAGATAGGTTTAGGATATGGCATACAATCAAATGCTGAGGTCCTAGGATATGAGGAAGAGATAAGTAGAGGTATTTTTGTTCTTAGGGAAACAGATGCAGGATATTATGACATCCCACTATACAGCAGATTTAAACAGGTAGAGTATAAAGGTGTCCCCCATCCTCTTAGTGGTGATTATACCCCTAGGGAACAGGAGGACATAGATGATTCTCTGTATGAGTATGGTAAATATGGACCTCAACCTCAATCTCCTAGTCCTACAGTGTCTGATGCTAGTTCCATTGTTTTCTCAATCTGTCCATCCAATGACAGTGATGGGGAGCTAGGAGCTGTATCTGACCATTCAGTCAATGATGACCCTATCCATGACCATATCCCTATACCTTCTATTGAGCAGGTTACCATTGCCACCCAAAAGACTCAACCACAAGTGCCTAAACCCAAACAGACAGTTGACCCTAGTTGTGCACAGCATGTAAAAACTCCTAGGCAACCAATTAGGACACCAGTGACTCCCTCACCTATTCCTTCATATAATAGACAGAATTGGAATCAAAGAATGGAAAGGGACTTAGGTGCAGGATATTCTTTTGAAAGAAAACCATGTTTTGTGTGTGGAAGTCTTAGTCACTTGATTAAGGACTGTGACTATTATGAGAAGAAGATGGCAAGGGAAGCTGCTCTTAAGAGCCAAAGGGTGGTTCATGCTAATGTTCGGCAAGCCACACCAGCCTGGACTAACACTAACAGGGTGAATAAAGCAAATCAGTTCACTCCCAGACCTGTACAACTAAGTAACATTAGACCCAACCTTAGTACTGCTAGCAAAACTATTAAAACTGGTAGGGTAAATGTTAATACTGGTCATGGAAATGTTAATTCTGGTAGTGTGCATGTTAATTCTGGCACTCAAATTAAGTCTAGTAGCTCTAGATTTAATACCGGCAAGCAAAATGTTAATTCTGGTAGTGTGCATGTTAATACTGTTAGAGTAAAAAGACCAGGATCAACCCAGACTTCAAACAAAACCAGCCCTAAACTTTCTCAGGTGAATCTTAAAAGTCCAACGAAATGTTTTTCAAAACAAAGTTCACCTGTAAATAGACCCTTTTCAAGAAATACAGCACACAAGTCAAATAAATATGCTGTTAAGGGCAAAATGGGTACTGCTGTTAAGACCTCAGCAGGTTGTGTTTGGAGAAAAGTAATACCACTCTCTAATACCAATAGTGGACCAACCCCTGATTCAAATGTTAATGTTTCTAGAGGTCCACAAGGCAGACCCAAGCCTGTGAAGGCCTGGGTCCCAAAGAGAAACTAATCTCTTTTTGATTGTGCAGGATCATCCACTGAAGCATATGGAGCATAGAGGTATTTTTGATAGTGGATGTTCTGGGCACATGACTGGTAACAGGGCCCATCTTGAAGATTATCAAGAACTATCCAAAGTGGGATCTGTTACTTTTGGAGGAAGTAAAGGTAGTATAAGTGGGAAAGGTACAATTAGATTAGGAAATTTAGTTTTTGATGATGTGGCTTTTGTGAAAGAACTTGGACATTTT
Source organism: Tanacetum coccineum (assembly GCA_026074375.1). NCBI lineage: Eukaryota > Viridiplantae > Streptophyta > Magnoliopsida > Asterales > Asteraceae > Tanacetum > Tanacetum coccineum. The sequence goes on from BQNB010041650.1 coordinate 14,660, forward strand.
AATCTGTTCTCCATATCTCAGATATGTGATAAAAAGCTAAATGTACTTTTTACTGAAAAAGAGTGTTTTGTGGTGTCCTCTGACTTCAAGATGCCTGATGAAAATCAGGTCCTTCTTAAAGTTCCTAGGCAACACAACATGTATACTTTTGATATGAAAAATGTTGATTCTTCAAAAGGATACACCTGTTTATTAGCAAAAGCCTCATCTGATGAAGCTAAGTTGTGGCACAGGAGGTTAGGTCACCTTAATTTCAAAAACTTAAATAAACTTGTGAAGGGAAATCTAGTTAGAGGGTTACCTTCCAAGAGTTTCAAAAATAACCACACTTGTGTTGCTTGTCAGAAGGGAAAGCAACAAAAGGCCTCCTGTAAGGCCAAGATTGACAGATATGTGACCCACCCATTACACACCTTGCATATGGACTTATTTGGACCTACCTCTGTAAGGAGTATCAACCATGCAAGTTACTGTCTAGTGATTACTGATGACTGTTCAAGGTTTTGTTGGGTATTCTTTCTAGCCAAAAAGGATGAGACTAGTGACATCCTTAAGACTTTTTATAGACATGATAGAAAACCAACTTAATCAAAAAGTAAAAATCATTAGATCAGATAATGGGACAGAGTTTAAAAACAGGGTTATGCTTGAGTTCTGTGGGGAAAAGGGTATAAAATAGGAGTTTAGTAATGCAAGAACTCCTCAGCAAAATGGGGTTGCTAAGAGAATGAATAGGACCCTTATAGAGGCTGCTAGGACTATGCTAGCTGACTCACACTTACCTACCACTTTTTGGGCAGAAGCAGTCAATACTGCTTGCTATACCTTCAACAGGGTAAGAGTGACCAAGCCTCAGAACAAAACTCCTTATGAGCTTTTGTTTGGCCACAAACCAATCCTTAGCTACATAAGACCATTTGGGTGCCATGTTACCATTCTCAATACTCTTAGCCCACTAGGAAAGTTTGATGAGAAATCTGATGAGGGTTTTCTTGTTGGTTACTCTGTGAACAGTAAAGCCTTTAGGGTTTATAATTTAGTAACCAAAAGAGTTGAAGTAAACCTTCATGTCAACTTTCTTGAGGAAAAACCCAATGTACAGGGAATAGGCCATAGGTGGATGTTTGACTTAGACTATCTTACAGACTCTATGAACTATATACCTGTCTCTTTGCAAAATCAAGCTAACCCTGCAGGTTCAAAAGAGGTCATTGATATTGATGTGCAGACTGAGGAGGCTGCAGACCTGATGGTGGTTTCTTCTACATCTCTAACTGAAGCAACTAGAAAAGCAGCTGTTTCTGAAAAGATTGCTACAAAGAAGACTCACTCCCCAAAGCAGCCATCTTCTACACCAATATCCAAGTCTGCTGATGACATTATGACCTTTAGAAAAGAGCTGGATGCTCTTGCTTTGAAGCACTTAGGACCAGTACCTGCAACAGCACCTACCAGTACTAATCCTGTTAATACTGGTAGTGATAATCTTAATACTGGTTTTGAGGAAGTTACTCCTGGCAATATTGAAGCTATCTCTCCTAGTGCTGATCATGAAGAAGAGGTCTTCTCTGATGCAGATGATGATGAGATGCCTGAAATAAGGATTTATGATAAATCAAGTGAAGGTATCTTTGAAAAGGCTTCTTATGATGATGATGGGATTATTACTGATTTCAACAATCTACCAGATGAGGTAGATGTCAGTACAAACCACACTCTGAGGATTCACAATGCTCATCCTCAAAGTCAAATCCTTGGAGATCCCAATACACCTGTTCAGACTAGAAGCTCTCTCAAGAAGATCACTGAAGCTCATGCTCTAGTGAGCTACATACAAGCACAGCAAAGAAGCAATCATAAAGATCAACAACATTGTCTTTTTGCTTGCTTTTTATCTCAATCTGAACCAAGGAAAGTCTCAGAAGCCCTTGAAGATGAAAGCTGGGTTGAAGCTATGCAGGAAGAACTGTTGCAGTTCAAGCTTCAACAAGTATGGGTCTTGGTTGATTTACCCAATGGTGCTAAGGTGATAGGAACTAAATGGGTATACAGGAACAAGAAGGATGAGAGGGGAGTAGTTGTCAGGAACAAAGCAAGGCTGGTAGCTCAAGGTCATAGGCAAGAAGAAGGGATAGACTATGATGAGGTTTTTGCACCTGTGGCTAGATTGGAAGCCATAAGGTTATTTTTAGCCTTTGCCTCATATATGGGGTTTATAGTCTATCAGATGGATGTGAAGAGTGCATTCTTGTATGGCACTATTGAAGAGGAGGTTTATGTCTCTCAACCTCCTGGTTTTGTTGATCCAGATCACCCCAAGAAAGTGTATAAGGTTGTTAAAGCCTTGTATGGGCTACATCAAGCTCCTCGAGCTTGGTATGCTACTCTATCTACCTTTTTAGAGAAGCATGGCTATCGAAGGGGAACCATAGACAAGACTCTATTCATAAAGAAGGACAAAAAGGATATCATTCTAGTTCAAATTTATGTAGATGATATCATTTTTGGATCTACAAAGAAGTCTTGGAGTGATGAATTTGAAGCCTTAATGAAAGGGAGGTTTCAAATGAGTGCTATGGGAGAGCTTACATTTTTCCTCGGTTTACAAGTCAAGCAAAGCCAAGAAGGGATCTTTATATCTCAAGACAAGTATGTTGCTGAGATCCTGAAGAAGTTTGACTTTGTTAGTGTGAAGTCTGCAGTTACTCCTATGGAAACAAAGGCCCCTTTGGCTCAAGATGAAGGAGGTCCTGATGTGGATTTACATCTATATAGATCCATGATAGGATGTCTTATGTATCTGACAGCCTCAAGGCCTGATATAATGTATGCAGTTTGTGCTTGTTCGCGATTTCAAGTAACCCCAAAGGTGTCCCATCTCTATGCAGTCAAGAGGATTTTCAAGTACATCAAGGGAAAACCAAAGCTAGGCTTATGGTATCCAAGAGAATCTCCACTAGACTTAGTTGCTTATTCGGACAGTGATTATGCTGCTGCTAACCTTGATAGGAAGTCAACAACTGGTGGCTGCCAATTTCTTGGAAGGAGGTTAATCTCATGGCAGTGCAAAAAGCAGACAATAGTGGCTACTTCAACAACTGAAGCTGAGTATGTAGCTGCTGCAAGCTGCTGTGGTCAAGTGCTATGGCTGCAAAATCAATTATTGGACTATGGTTTCAACTTCATGAACACCATTATCCATATTGATAATCAAAGCACCATTTGCATAATCAAGAATCCTGTCTATCACTCAAAGATGAAGCACATTGAGATACGGCATCACTTCATTAGGGATTGCTATGAGAAGAAGCTGATACAAGTGCAGAAAATTCACACGGACTTAAATGTAGCAGATCTGTTAACCAAAGCATTTGATGGTCCAAGGTTTAATTTTTTGCTGGTTAACATTGGGATGGTAAACCCATAAGCTACATTTAAGGGGAGGAAAAAGTGTAAATTTTATGTAAAATAGTATAATCTAGACTTAATTTTGGTAGTTTAGAATTAATCCTGGTAGTATAAGTTAGAATTAATCCTGGTAGTATAAGTTAGAATTAATTCTGGTAGTTTAATTTAGGATTAATTCGGGTAATATAGAGATTTAATACTGGTAGCTTAGTATTAAGTCTGCTAGCATTAACTTAGGTTAATACTTAATACTGGTAGTTAAGTATTAAGTCTGGTAGTTATCTTAGGTTAATTCTGCTAATTATAAGTTAGATTAGAATTGCCTTTCTTGTATAGACTAACTTTGCAGGTACTACTTGGAGTTGGAAAGGATGTTGCAGGCTCAACTTGGACATGAAAAAGGACATGCCAGCTGTCACTTGCTAATTGGATGCAGATTGGTTGTAAGTAATGATGTTGTGGTCAACTTGCTGTAAATATAATTAAAACTGGTTGAAAATATGTTAAGTCTGGTGAGTCATTATTAATACTGGTTGACTAATTTAAGTCTGGTAGTGCAATTTTTAAGTCTGGTCGCTTTCACTTAATACTGATTGAAATAAAATCAATTTATTTTATTCAAATATAACCGTTGAAGATCTTTTAGCCGCCTAAATCGCTGATAGAGTACCTATATCTTATATAGGGATAAAGTAATTTCTCTTTCATCCTTATCACTATTTACCCTATTATCTTTTTCTTGTAAAGATCCTCTCTCAAAAGCAATCAGTAAAATTTCTCTCACTACCAGACCTAAATCTGTTCAAACGTGCCCATCACCAGTACTAATTTTTAAAGATTCAAATATTTTTCACCAAATCTTTTAATGGCGCAACTCAAGTATTGTGATAAGCATAATCAAGTGGGTTTCTTACTCAAACCTGCTGAAAGTGCTGGTTACACAGAGATTGTGGATTTCCTCAGACGTTCAAAATTGAGGTATGCTCTCACTCACAATCCACATACTAAGCTATTTCACAATTGTCAAGCAGTTTTGGCAACTGCAACTGCTAGAACACATGCAGATGGGGACTCAACAACTTAAGAGCCAACATAGATCTACTGAAATATACAACACTGAAGAGTCTGTTAGGAGGCAACTCCAATTAGCAGATTCTTCAGGGATTAACATGTTGCAAAAAATGCAGAGATTTTTGCAGGATTACAAAAAAACATTGATTAGTAACTGACAGAACTCAAAACAGCGGACATCGTAAGACTTCTTAAAAAATCACTTGTTTACAAAATTAGGTTCCTGTCGCAAGATGCATATACACCGACTCTTAATTAATCATGCAGATAATATAAACTATACATGATGGTTCATCTTGATCATGAACTCACATACTCATGACACACGTATCCTTCTTCCTTGATCTCCATGTCACACGATTCACAACAGGCTCACAAAACACACGAACGAACAAACTCTGATCAAAGAGCAAATCAGTCCGGCTAGTAACCACACTAGCAATCAAACGAACCTTATAGCTGCTAGCTCGATTTAGGTACGTCTCACGTAACAAGAGAATGCTTAAAGCAAGATCAAAACACACAATGTGTGTATTTTGTCTCATACCTAATTGAACAAACAATGAGGGGATGAGGGTTTAGGGTTTTGATATTTTTCTAACTAATAATGATTATGATAATTATGACTTATATTTATACTAGTTTAATCCTTATCGAATAAAGAATAGCATATTTGGTTCAACAAAGCGTACAACATTCCTTATATGGCAACAAAATATTGAGTGAATTCATAGAGTTTACAATTAACAATTAGAACGTATATTTGGTTCAACAAAGCGTATAACATTGCTTATATGGCAAGTTACATAATGATTTCCAACTAAATAAGCCCGTGCACCGTAGGAAAGAATAATGTCCAGGAAGTATGCCACTTCCCTTAATACTAACCACAAAATGTCCGTTACAGGGTGCTCACCAACTGATTCAAACCTCAGACAGGGTTATCAAACCCAATAAATCTATTTAATGCATTATCATTTACCTACAACTAGGTAACTAACGGTCACACAGTAAAAGGCATATACTCAATAGTAATAAAATAATATTAAATATCAAAACATATTGCGTTCTTATTTTTATAAAACACCAAGTATCCCCCTCACGGGTTAAAAACATTTAAAATAGTTCAAAAGCGAGGCTATGAACTCACCTTGATCGAAGCCGAAGGTCAACTAACCGAAACAATCATGAACTACTCGACAACGAGCTCAACTGCGACCTATAATTTATGTATGTAACATTTCACATTTTCAGGTCATTTACAACTTCATTTATTCTATTATTTATTTTTAGAGTTTTACGCGTTCCCTTTTAATTATTATCGTATAAATACTGGGTATAACAACCATCAGCCAGTGTTACGATACTGGTAATACACCATTCAGTCTCAAGTTAGTTAATACTGCTGAAGTTAATACTGCTGAACTTAATACTGGTGAGACAGAAAGAGTCCAAAGGAGAAAAGGAAAAGATCCAATGACTGAAGAAGACCTTCAAGCCGAAGTTCAAGCATCAAAGAAATCAAAAGAGCTTCAAGAGCTAGCAGGTTTAGAGGCAGCTCAAAGATTGCAAGCTACAATGGATGCTGAAACACAAAGACAAATTGATCTTGATGCACTTCTGGCTAGAAGATTGGTAGAGCAAGAGGAAGAAGCTGCAAAAGAAGCACTTGCAACTGAATTTGACTACATTCAAGCAAGACTAAATGCAGATCAGATTCTTGCAGAAAAGATTCAACAAGAAGAAAGGGAGCAATATTCTATTGAGGATAGAGCAAAGTTTCTACATGACACAATTGCTGCCCAAAGGAAGTTTCTTGCAGAACAAAGATATGCTGCTATCAGAAACAAGCCACCAACAATATCTCAGCTTAGAAATCAGATGATCACTTATCTAAAACATGTTGCAAATAAGAAGCATGCTGAGTTAAAGTCTAAATCCTTTGAGGAGATCCAAGTCTTGTATGAGAGATATAAGAAGCAAGATCAGACTTTTGTGGCTATTGGATCTGAAGAAGATGAAAGAGCAATCAAAAAGATGAATGAGCAAGCTGCTGATAAAGAGAAAGAACAGAAGGATGAATCTGTTCATGAGGAAGTTAAAGAGGAAGAAGGAGCAAAGAAAAGGAAGTTAGGCACAAGAAGGAAGCTAAAAGCAAAAAGGAGAAAGCATGCCTCTAGTCTCACAAGAGAAGATGATGATTTGAAGATATGCTTACATTATAGCTCCGAGAAGATAAAGTGGTTGATGTTGAGATACTTGATCATCAATATCCCATTGTTGAATGGCAGTCATTCTTCCTCACAACTAAACCTCAATTTGATCCCACCAAACCTTTGGAAGATGACTATATGAATAGAGTAACAAGGAGTAATGGAAATATGAGATTCTTCCGCACCTTGATGGGAGTCCTATCAATCTTTGACAGAGAAGACTTGAAGGCTGTCTATGAGCTTGTAATGGAAGAATATCAAGATGAAATTCCTGAAGGCTTTGATAAGATGCTTTGGGGAGATCTGATGATTATGTTTAATCAAGGTGATACTGCTGACTTTTGGGATAAACAGCTAAATTGGAAGCTTATTAGCTGGAAATTACATAGTTCCTCAGGGGTACATACTATCATGACAAGTAATGGACTTGCTTCATATGCTTGTAGAAAACAAGATAACCTCTGACCAAGATGTCAAGTGCTTTCAAAATGGTGGTTTTGAGTTAGTAATCTGAGAAGAAAGCACTATGGCTTTGGAGCTGATCAAATTTGTAAAACAGCAGCTAGAAGAATTTGAAGATTCTAATGATGATGACTTAGCCACATCTGATCATGAAGAGGCAGAAAGGGTTTGAGTGTTGGCTAACCACCACACAACAAATGGTCTTTGGTTCACCATGTCTAACAGACATAAGAACTAACTAGTCCAAGAGCAAACGGCTGCTTGGTAAAGACCTATCAAATCCGTTCATGGTTGACAATTTACCAAAAATTGTATGGTATTCAATGCACCATAGTATTTATAATGAAGCATGGCTACTCCAGAGCAAACGGCTAGCTGGTAAAGAGTTTTATCAATCCGTTTTAGCCTGTGATTTGTCAAAATCATATTGTTATCAATGTAAAATGGTTCTTTCAACCTAAACATTGGTATTTTATAGTCATAGCTAAATCGGCTCATGTTTTAAAGACACAACAAATCCGTTTATGGCTGGTAGTTTGCCTAAAAAACTATACTTTGTTGCAGCAGATTGGAGTGCTATGATGACTTAAAGACATATTATTTTGAAGAAAGGAAGTTCAAGACAATCCTCTAAAGCCCAAGGTGAAGCTTAAAGTATTTAAAGATCAAGAATGTTTTGAAAGAACTTGAAGTTCATGAATGAAGATCTAATTTAGGGGAGATTGTTAGGAATTTTTCGTAAAACAGACCTTAATACTGTTAGTATTCAAAGTTAAGTCTGTTAGTTATAGTTTTGTACTGTTAGCTGAAAATAGTTAGTACTGTTAGTACAGAAGTTAAGTCTGGTAGAGCAAGTTAAGTCTGCCTTAGCATTAACTTAAGTCTGGCAGTATTAAAGTTAATACTGCTTGGTCAGACAGTTAAGTCTGTTGTAATTTTAGTAATAGTTATCAATTAGCGTTGATTTAGGAAGAGATAAGCATTATCTCTTAACGCGTTTAGGGTTCCTTAAGTCTATAAAAGGAACATAAGAATTAGTATTGTAAAACACATAAGTTGATGAGTATTCACAATCAAATAGTTATTGTTATTAGCATTTGAGTATTTGTTCTTGTGTTCGTATTGGTAATAGTTTATTGATATTCCGCGTCAATATTTATATTAACAGTCATTGTCTCTATTAGGATCTTTGGATTTTTCCAAAGGAATTATGTCGTGTCATGGCTCTTTTAGGTCTGGGTAATAAGGACCCTACATAAGTTGTAATTATGTATAATTAGGATGATAATTTATAACTTTATGCTTGTTATTTTTATTGGTTACATAAAACATTTACGTAACGCAATAAAACTACACTTTTGCATGCATGGCAAACCATAAACCCATCTACACTTCAACAAATACCCACTAATACCCAAAATACACAAAAACCTCATAAAATCTTGTCCAAAATCAGCCCCTAACCAAAATTCATATATACACAACACTATACTTGAAATTAAATCCAACGATGCTCCACTAACTTGAATAAACAACATTACTTGTTATCCAATGGATCAAACAACCATGTTTTACCCAATTTGTGTCCCCCTTTGATCTCTTATTCACGGCAAGGACCAAGAGAAGGAGAAGGGACAAAAGTAAGCATGTTAGTAAGGCCACATCACTCTCTTACAAGACAACAACCTTACACCTACACTTACAAGACCTAGATTATATTTTAAACATTCTTTTTGTCCTCCTTGTTCCCTCTTTTGACTCCATAACTGGTTACAAGCAACAAGACACCAAAACCATTTGTTGGTTTCACTAAAATGGTATTCATGCATGTTTAGCTATTAATAGGAACCAAAAAGTCGAAGTATGCACATACTTAACTCTTTCAAGTAAAATCAAACACATATACCTTCTCTTTGAACTCCATACCCATGGCTCACTCACTGCCCTCACATATCTTCATAGTTTTTGATTTCCAAGCTAGTACAAGTGTTCAAGGGTTATTATTAAACATATATAAGATGTCTTGGAAGCTTGGTTTGGTAATTAAAGGGGTTTTGCAAGCAAGAAAGAATTAGGGTTTTCTTGGTAAAAGTTAGGGTTTTGTGGAAGTAATTAGGGGTATACACTTGGGTCTTGCTTGTGTATTATCATCACTCATCTTCATTAAGGTCTTCTAAGAACCCTAATCTTTTCAATATATTAATTTCATGTTTTATATAATTGTGTATAGTTAAATCATCACCTAAGTTTATTTTATGAAGTTATAAAATAAATACATGTACATACATACACGAATTACAATTCTTTTATGGTTAAGATGATGTTTAAAATATGTTAATATATTTAAAACAAGGATTTACAAGCCATGGATAAATTATATAATTATTTGTCAAGTTATGATTATTTATTTATTTATAAAGTTTAGATAAGTAAATAAATATGTTGGACAATTTTCTTGGACAATATGGACACAATATGATGGAAATCATATAGAGGACTTAATTTATACACAAGGGATGTAATTTATAAATTAGAGGATTTGTGGTAACTTTATTAAGTTTAAAAGTGTATAAAACAAGTTAATTAAACTTTTAATTGTTACTGTTCATTCGAACCATATAAAATTTATTTTATATTTTATAAAAATAATATATCTCATAAGGATCGTATGCATATAAGAAACTTGAAAATGCGAATTATAACGAAGAGTGTTGCGAAGTTTGCATGATTATACAGTAAATATATTTTTATTAAAGTATTTTTATAAAATACTATATGGATTTCAAATCTGTAATTTGTGAAATTATTTTTATGAAAAATTAACACAGTTACTGTTGATTTCAAAACTTATAAGGTTACATTACAAACATATTTAAAAATGAATGAAGATACGCTGATTTACAAGTTTACGTATTAAAATTATTTTTATAAAGTAATTTTTATAAAAACATGCTACTGTTTTCATTAACAGTGGGCTGGTGATTTGGAAATCAATTTTCTTGGATAGAACTTTTTATTATGAAGACTGTGGACTTAAAGAATCACTAAAAATCCGAATTAAAATGTATGAGATACAAATTAATTACGATTTCCCAACTAATTAAAAATTTATAAAAAGTATTTTTATAAATTTTTATACTCTATTGTTATTGTTATTAACAGGAGATACGAATATAATAAATGTAAATTTGATTATTTTTTTTTCAAATCGAATCCGTAAATGAATAAGAACGTTAAAACGGTATCAAATCGTGAAAGTTACGTAGTTTTTATTTAAAAGTGTTATTTATAAATGTTTCTAACCTTATAAATATTATTTTCTCAAATAATTAAATTATTTTTATAATGAAATTATATAACTAATACATCAAGTATCTTGGGCAATAACAAATTGTTGGACAAGTATATCATTTTTACAATTTCAAATACATGGACATTTATTTTACGAGTGCAAATTAAATTGTTTAATTTTATAAATTAAACAACACTTTTAGGTTGGTGTTGTAACTTTTTAGAATTATTTGTGGCTTTGGTTATTCATAGTACTTTGTACTCTTACGGACCTTTAATTTAATTTAGGTTGCATTCGGTCATATCCGTGACCGTTTTCATTTCACTGATCTTTTACTTCAGTTCTTTCACTAAGGTGAGTTCATAGCCCTTGTTTTACCTATATCAATGGATTTATCTTGTGGGGTGAGAAAACGTTGCCATTCGTTTGTACGATTGGACGCAAGTGTATATTTTTACATGAATACGTGTTTGCCTAAGTAGCGATAACCCTCTGAGCCCATTATCATGAACTATCAATTATTTTGTGTGAGCGCAAATGTTATAAATAGATCTATTTAGGATTGACATCCCCGTTCGGGTGAGTTCGTGAGTAGCAACTCTCGGTGCCGGTTACAAAACATTAGACATATTACCATGTTGGATTTTGATATGATGAGGTTAGGACATCATTCCCAAGGGCAATGTTGTAAATTATTTTTGCCAATTCATACATGTTGATCTTCGGTGTCATGAGCTTAGGGAAACGTAATTACATTGTATGTTTGCATCTGTTGCATATATCACGGGGAAAATCTTCGCTGAGTCCTACTTTATATCCTTTGCATCATAAAACCTAAGAATTCACAACTTTATGTTGGTCTGTTTTAAAGCATGTTTTCTCTGGTCTTCCTTTAGTGGTCGCGCGCCCCTCACGAGGTGCTAAAGGATACATTGGGTTACTATTTTGGGGAGTCATGCATAAAAGACTTTGGTGTCATTACATCTTTGGGATATTTGTTTTAATCTAAAATCTTTGTTTATCTAAATGTTGAACAAATTTAAGCGTTGTGCTTTTTATTAATCAATTTTAATAAAATCCAATGTATTGTATTTCAATCGATCCTTTATGAGGTCATTCTCATATCTTGTGCTATTGATCTATGATGTAACGCTCCCGGGCTCATTATTTCGTTGCGACCCTATTTGGGGGTATTACAACTTAGCTTACACTAATTTCTAACACTAAGCGAAATGTCGAGTTCTAATCCTAGGTAGAACCAATCTATCACAACTAACCACACTACTTCACGATAATTCACTACTTTGCTTCACCATTCAACTTTTTCTTCACTTCACAACTTCACTTTACTTCCTAACTCCTTCACAACCTTTCTATACTTTTCTTCACAACTTCACTTCAACTAAACACTATCTTGATCACACCAATCTAACACTACTTACTAAGATCACCCGATCTAAAAATTATACTTACAATGACCACCACAATCTACTTAATATACACAACTACCATACACACCTTCACAATATACACAAATGATTTACAAGATATGATACAATTGCAACAAGGTTGCAAGGACACACTCTAAGCTATAATACGTCTTCACTTGATGGCAGGAAGTATTCTTCTCTTGTACTTGAGGATCAAAGCTTGGATCACTTGGATATAATGCTTTTACGATTTAAATTATCAAAAGGAATGAAATAAGGTTATAAAGTGATATTTGAACAGAAAGGAAAGAAGTGTTGCCAAACAGGTGAGAAAATCAATACAGGGGGTAAAATAAGTCTAGTTATTTTATAGGCAATCTGAATTGCTTTTGTTGGAGGTCCCTTTAAATTTAGGTGTGTTCGGTCCCCTAATCAATTAAGGGGTCCGCCCCCCTTATCTTTAAGGGGGGTTCGGCGCATCCTTGCGCCTCCTTTTTTGTCTTTTCTGGGGGAGGTTGTTTTCTCATGGAACCATTTATAGCGTTTTTAGGTAGAAAAATTTAAATTAAAATATTTATTTGAATAAACATTTCTTTTTAAATCTTAAAAATTGTTTTATAAAAGATATAAAAATGTTTGTGACATTTTTTATAAAAAATATTAGGTAGAATAAAAATTCCTTTGATCATAAAATACATTTAGCATTTATTTATTCATACCTTTAAGTGATTAAATTTTTTATTGGTGAAAATTTACGTACTTTATTACTTGTTCGAAAAATTTTTAATTAATCTTTGTTTACATTTGTGTTTATCAAACTGTAGAGAGGTTGAAAAATATTAATAATGTTTTTAGGCATTATTTCTATCAACAATCTCTCCTTTTTGATGATAAACACAATGTACCATTATTTTGGGTGATAACACAAGTGCTATTGCAATCTCAAACAATCTAGTTCCGCCATCATCGTACTAAGCTTTATTGATATCAGATATCACTTTATCAGAGATCTTATTCTAAAGGGGACACTCAATACATTTTCATTTCACACTCAATTTTAATTGTTTTATCTTCACCAAGCTTGGATGAGCCAACTTTTAAAAGATTGATTGTTGAACTAGGTATGTTGAACATTGATTCGAAACCTGAAGCTTCAGTACTAACTGAAGAAAACTGAAGCTTCAACGCTTTCATCCAAAACTAAACAAACTTTCATATGTTAAATGTCAGTTCAGTTTTTGCACATAACTTTAGCTTGCTTAAATGAAGTAACTGAGCAATCACATATGTCTCATTTATGGATTTGCATGAGCATATGTGGTTTTGTCACCTTCGCTGGAGCACATATATTGGTCAAGTCAAGAACTAAACAAAACTAATTTATTTCCTTTAGTTCGGTTTATAAAATGATTTTATCAAATTCTTCAGCTTTCTCTCGAGTGAAGTAACTGAGCAATCACATATGTCTCATTCATGGATTTGCATGAGCATTTGGGGTTTTGTCTCCTTCGCTGGAAGATTGATGATGATGAATATTACAATAATTTGTTCAACATAACATAACACCAAACCTGAACCTAGTCCAGCTTTTTCAAACATCAATCTCAAGGTCAGTTTTAAAACAAATGTGATTCTCAAAAGTAATATTATTTTATTAAAATAATTTCCTTTTCAAAGAAGTTGTTTAATTAAAATATATTAATTTAGGACATCCAAAAGTTAGAATGACCTCATCACCTTTCTTTCACCTACTTTTTAGTTGAATAGACGGCTGTTCACTATTTTAGGTGTCAGATGCATGCTTTGCTGACTTTCATTAAATACAAAGTTTAGCACACATGTTGAAAACAAACCCTAAACATTCCCATAACTTCATAACCTCAAATGATAATTACAATTTCTCAAAGAAAAATTTGTAATTTCATCAATCATATATATCACAACAACCCTTTTAACTCCTCACTTTCACATATTCATCAAGAACAAACAAAACATACACCTCAAACCAGATCATATCTTCAAAACCTTAATGGCTAAATCATCATCACACAATCCCTCTTCACCTGAAATCACTCCCAAAAAAGAACCTGTCACTCTTGACAAACCTAAAAGCACAAACCCTTTCTTACCTGCAGATCAGGTTAAGTTCATCTTTGAAGAGATTGCCTTCACCACCAACAATGAAGTTGCACATCTATATCCCTCGCACCCAAACTCAGAATACTTTAGAGAGGTGTCAGACTTCATTTCCAAATGCTGCCTAAAGGAATCATTTATCAGGGCCCCAACTCAATACAAAGAATACCTGAGTGAATTTTGATATACTGCAAAGACCTTAGAAGACTCTAAGATTTGGGTATCAACTCCTACTGGGGGAATTAGAGGATACATAGGTATCAACACCTTTAGGAATGCTTTTAGGGCTCATTACATACATCACTCAAGTATGTATGTTTCCCCACCCTCCATAACAATAGTGAGACCATGGTATGCAACATTAGGTTACAGTGGGGAGATTGAAGGCAAAGGGAACTCTGAAAAAGAGTTGCCTTCCTCCTAAATGGAGGCTATTAATAGGACAAGTCATCCAGTGTTTAGGTGGGAAAACAGGTGGCCTGGACCAAATATCCAACAAGGATGCCACCATCCTGTATTGTTTGGCTAATGGGGTAAAGGTAGATTATGTTAGGCTAATATGGGAAGATATAATTCACAAAATGAGCAAGAAAAATAGAGAAAAGGTTGTTCAATATCCTAGGTTTCTATCCCTTCTACTGGAATACATAATGCCTGAATATGATAATGAAGAGCTCACCATAAACCCTACTCAGGTCTTCAGTGTTCACAATTAGCCTAAGCCTAAACCAATGAAAGGACCTCCTCTTCACTGACCACATTGAAGGCCTATGCAATTTCGATGTACTGTGACTCCAAAGCTCCTAAAACCTTCCTCACATAATTCGGAGGTTCCGCAACGCAAAAAGCCTAGAGCTAAAAGTGGACTCAGAAGAAAACAATCTTTAAAACACACATCTGAGTCCAAGACTGAGGCATCTAAATCCAAAACTAGCCAATTAGAAAAAGAAACTCAGTCCCGTTTGGCCAAGGACAAAAGCCCAAGCTATCCTTCACCTTCCACACTAGTAGTTAGTGAAATGCATAAAGAGGCACATCGAGCAGTTGGTGGCCCAACATCTTTAGGGGCCACCAATAAAGAAGGAGCTCACCCTCAGCTCAGTAGTGGTATGTCTGCATTTAATTCTTATTAAACCTATTTTATTCAGCTTCTTTCATTTGCACTTTGAGTCTACATTAGGACATGATGTTTTAGCAGATTCCACAGTTGAAGCTGATCCTTAACTATCTGCTCCTAATGATTCCATACCTTCACAACAGGGTATAGATGAAGGACCAAAAGATATTAAATTTATCACATATTTGCAGGGACTAATCCAAGTGTTCTTGTAGATCAAACCAAATCTATTAGAGATAGGTTAAAAACTGCCCAAACTGATTCAGGTACAAATGAGGAGTCCAGAGCTGATGAAATTTCAAATAAAATCAAGCTGGATGATTTATCAGATCTCTTGTAAGACATAAGATCTGCCTTCTTCATTCCTGACTCCCTATAAGATGAACCAATCATTATTTCGGATGAGAGTGAAGAGGAAGAGGAAGTTGCCAAAGATAAAGAAAGTCATGCTTCTTTCTCTGATGTACAGAATGACACTTTAATCCTTATCCCTATCTCTAAATATGGCTCAAATTCAAGAGTTAATGGCTCAGGTTCAATTACTTCAGTCCTAGAAGGATGAGCTGGAACAACAAAAGGCAAAAGCTAAAGCTGAAGTTGCCTCACTGAAGGCTAGGCCCTCATATCCAGACATCAACCAGCTTACTAATCTTCTGGTAACCTCTTTAAAGCCTGAACTCTCCAAACTCTTGGCCTCACATAACTTTGCTAGCTGCTTACCAACTAAACTAAAAGAGCTCCCCTCAAAATTCATTGAATTATCTAGAGAGATTAAAGAGCTAAAGCAGCATGTTAAAGATATGGAAATCGAGCTACCTGGGGACTTAAAAGAGATTCTAACAAAACTGGAGACTTTCACTTCCACTATCTCCAGTCTTACATCCCAGGTTGCTGAACTGAAGAAGATTCAATGGGAACTTCCAGCAGAGTTTCAAGCTTTACCAATTCTAGTTTTTTCAGTTTAGAAATAGCTAAATACTTTGGATTCCCTTCCAAGTCTATTAAACAAGGTTACTGAAACCTTGAATAGGTTTACCACTGGTAAAAAATGTATCAGGAGCTACGACCAAGGATGTTCCTTCAGCAGGCCAAGCAACTGTTTCACCTGCTGACGGGGAGAAGAACACCACTAAAGATGCTGAAATAAACCTAAAAATGAATTAGTTGATCTTTTAGGCATTAATGTAGTGGAACAATACCACAACAAGAAGTTACTCTCTGTTAAATATTGTGACAAGATGCTGAAAAGAGAAAAGCTAAAATCATATAAATATGATGTTTATTACACAAATGGGCCTTATCACACTTAAAAGTATTTGGGAAGATGGGACAATTAAAGTCATTACAAATTTCAAAGTCAATGACTTACATTTGGCTGAATGGAGAGAGGTTGTACAAGCTTGTCCTGATAGAAAAGAAAAAGGATGGAAAACCATCTATTGGGTTGATTAAAGGACAAGACATGGAATTCCTCGATCAAACTGATAGTGAAATCAAATATGGAACTTCAACAAACCTCTCAAAGAACAAGATCCTCTGAATGAGCTAAATGAGTTAGCAAACAAGAAAAGAAAAAGAACCAGTAACTTGAAAGACCATTCCAGGTCAACAAAGAAACACAAGTCATCAAGTTCAGCATGAAGAAGAGGTTCATTGGGCAGCTAAGATAGTAGAATGAAAACTGTTTGTAATAACTTTATCTTTTGTAAAAGTAATGTAATGAAAGTTAGAATGAATGGTTATCGGTTTATGTTGTTCAAATTATATCAGTTGTGTAAAAAGAAGTTGTTTTGCTCACTTACAATTGATTTTAACTTAGGTTATTTGTATAATTAAATAGGGGAAGATAGTTGGGTTCAGGTCCTGAGCCCTTCAATCTTTCAGTAGATTTAAACATAAAATCCCCTAAGTATTCCTCAAGCTGAAGTCTTTCAGCTTGAGTCGCTGAAGGTTCTTCAGCGTCAGCTCTTTAGGTCCTTAGAAGATTGAGAAGTATCTTCACTTCAGTTTATGCAGCGGTACAGAAACTGAAGAAGGCCTCTGGTAAGAGCTTCATTTCAGCTTGGTTGACAATTCTAAGCTAAACGTTGTCTATCTCCTTAACAGAAGTTAAAACGTGTTATTTCACTTCTAGAAGGTTTACAAGGCGAGAAAAAGATTGCTTTATGTCAAAAGGAATAAAGCAATATCCTTGGGAAAGTAACTTCTAAAGTTGGTATAGAAGTACAAAAACTTTTCCTAAAGGATTGTACCTAGTACTTAAAAGCAAACGTGCATTAAATGGCACTTCAACCACCCATTTAATGCTTCCATGTAGTCTAGGTTAAACTTGTAAACCCTAATCCTTTGCCTATAAAAGGAAAGGGATTCCCAGAGTTAATGTTATCTCTTCCAATTAATGTGATACACATTGAAGAGTTCATTTATCTCTCAAACAAACTGAATAGACACTGCTGAAGTTGAAGCTTCAGTTCTAGTCGAATAGTTTGTTTTCTTATTACTCATAACTTTGGTTAGAGAATAAGTTTGAAGGAGATAACACCCAAATTGTCATTCAACCACCTTGCTATTCTACAAGCAAGGTGTGTCATAGATTCTTTATTTTATTCTAATAAGAACCTATACGTTGAAAAGTACTTCTGTGTGTTTTAAACTTGTTCTTTATAGTCTTCATATATATTTATTTAAACTCACTTTGTTGCCATGGAATATGACTAGTTTAACTTGATAAACCTTATATCAGATTCCAAGGGACCAACAGATGACATCTCCTTTTGATTTATAGATAAACAATGTGTTATCTATTCTTTACCTGGCAAACTTATTTTGAATAAGGAAAGTAGATAGATTCTCATACCATGCCATATGAGCTTGTTTCGGTTCATAAAGAGCTTTATCAAGCTTGCATACATAGTCAGGGAACTCACTACTTTTAAAGCCAGGAGTCTATTTTACACAGACCTCTTCTTTTAGTTTACCATTTAGGAAGGCACTTTTGACATCCATTTGGAAAACTATGATGTTCATGTATGCAGCAAAGGTAAGGAATATATTAATGGCTTCCATCCTTGCCACTGGTGAAAAGGTTTCATTATAGTCAATTCCTTCTTCCTGACTATAACTTTGTATAACCAGTCTTGCTTTGTTTTTGGTGGTTACGCCATGCTCATCTTTCTTGTTCCTGAATACCCATTTAGAGCCAATGCATGTTTTTCCATGAGGGAATAGAACAAGAGTCCATACTTTGTTTCTGTAAAACTAATTTAGTTCTTCTTGCATTGAATCAACCCATCTTGGGTGCTTTAGTACCTCAGATACCTTTTTAGGCTCTATCTCAGAGAGAAAGTCAGCAGATAGATATTCACTAGCTGCGATAGTTGTGAGCTTGACAGCCATGCTTTACCTTCACTAGGATCACCAATGATATTCACAAGTTTAATGTGTTGGTCTTTTGACCATCTATCCTGAGGAGCAGGATTAGAACTTGTAGAGGCTTGATTAGATATATGAGACTGAGGAACATTTAGGACTAAAGATTCAATAACAAATACTAAGACTTTAGTGTTTTACCATGATGGACCTTCAGTGGACTGGGTAATAATTTGTTCATCCTGAACATTTTGTTCATGTGTTCCTTCAGTGTTGATTATGTCAGGAGGACCTTCAGCATCCTCACTGTGAGGTATATCAGGCTCGTTTGGAGCAATTACTTTAGGAACATGTTTTTCTTGGGCAATTTCAGTGAGTGAACGACCATAAAGAATGACATAGTATGAAATATCAGAATTTGATTGATATTGTCTAGATGGGTCATCCTCATGATGATATTCATTAGGAGGATATCTAGATGAATCATCTATTCTAATTTCATCTACTAAAGTATTTGTGAACCTGATGGCTTCAATACTCTCATCAAATGTAACATGACAAGTCTCTTCTATTTGTTGTCTTCTTCCATTGAAGACTCTAAAGGCTTTAGAGTTGAATGAGTATCCTAGGAAGTATCCATCATCAGCTTTTGCATCAAATTTGACTAGATGATCCTTGTGATTATGAATAAACACAAGACATCCAAACACATGAAAGTAGCTGATATCAGGAATCCTTTCTCTGAATATCTCATAGGGAGTCCTATCATGTCTTTTGACAATTATTGATCTATTCTGAGTGTAACAGGCAATTCTGACTGCTTTAGTCTAGAAATTCTTTAAGAGTACTGAGCCATGTAGTATTGTTCTAGTAGCCTCAATGAGAGTTCTATTCTTTCTTTCAGCTATAATATTTTGTTCAGGTGTATAAGGAGAAGAGAAGTTCTGAGAAATTCCTTTCTCATCACAAAATCTCTCAAGCTCAGAATTTTTAAACTTAATCCCATTATCAATTCTGATTTGTTTGACTTTAACATCATTTTGGTTTTCCACCATCCTGATAAAAGACATAATCATTTCAGATACCTGATTCTTCTTTCTAAGAAAGTAAACCCATGTGTACCTTGTCTACTCATCAACAATGACTAGGGTGTATTTCTCATGGTTCACAGACATTAGACTGATAGGTTCAAATATATCCATGTGAAGAAGATGTAGGCATTTTTTGATTGAGAAGTTTTGTTTGGTTTTGAATGAGGCTCTTTTATGCTTTCCTTTTTCACATGTTGAGCATGGTTTATCCTTTGAATAAACAAGTGAAGGAAAGCCAAGAACCTTGTTTTGTTTTGCAAGTTTATTAATGTTTTTAAAATTAAGATGTGATAACCTTTTATGCCAAAGCCAGTTTACACTTTCTGAGGATTTAGCAAAGAAGCAGGCTCTATTTAGAATCAGTGATGACATGTCAAGAACATATACATCATTTCTTCTAGGTGCTATCAGGACAATTTCTTTGTTAGCATTAGAGATTGTTCCTTGCTTATCATCAAATTGTACAATGTATTTAGCAACACAAAGTTGGCTTATGCTAATTAGATTGTACTTAAGACCATTTACAAAAGCTACTTTAGTAAAAGTAATACCCTCATAGTTTATTGAACCATATCCCTCAGTAATACAAGATGAGTTATCACCAACCACTTTAGGACCTGGTTGCCCTACATATTTGTGCAGATAACTCTTGACACCAGTCATACTCCTTGAGCATCCACTGTCCATGTACCAAATGGGCTTCCTGGTGTGTCTCTACACAAATAATAAACTTGGGTTAGTTTCTTTTGTAAACCCACTTTTTTGTGGGCTCTTTGGCTTTTGTAGCCTGAATTTTTTTCACCTCTTTTAAAGTGATCAAATTCATTGTAGTTAGTGGTGGAGTGTATAGTGCTTCCACATGTATAACACTTAACACTAGTTGAAGATTCACTAGGCTGAGAGGACTTAACTAGTACTCCTCCTCTGATATGAATGACACGGTTGTGTCCTGAGGTAAAGTGATCATAACTTCCATAGATTTCACACTCAGGGTAGTTTCTACAATCATCATGTTTGTGATCATTGAATCCAGAGTGTGTGCATGGTGGGAAAGGCTTTGCCTTAGCTTTCAGGATCTGCTTGGAAGGAGATGCATACTGATAAGGTTGAGCCTTGTAATTTTTACTCCTTTTTAATAAAGCAGTATACATTTCATGATCTGAGGTCCTATGATCCTCCCTTTTTCATATCATGCAGTAGAGAATCCTATAGCAATCATCAGTTGAGTGATTGGTATAGTGACAGAGTTCACACTTAAGTTGTAGTTTTTGAATAGGCTTTGGCCTAAGTGATTTAGATGAGCCAGAGATCTGAACTTTTGGTTTAGAATTTTAACTTGTTTTTTATGAGTCAACTGACTTGGATGACTTAGTCTGTTAAATTTGTGATTTTGATTCATGAGTCTTTTGGTCAGAATTGACCTTTTCATTTATTAACTTCTTAACAAGTTTAGTTAATTCATTTATCTTTGATTCTTGTTCAGTGTTCTTGACTTCAGTGGGAATTGAAGGTGTGGTTGGCTCAGTCTCACTAACAGTGACAGTTCCTGAAACACTCTTATTTAAAGAATCTTGTGTTTTAGGCTTTGTATGTTTCATGATATCTAAGCCTGGTCTTTCTTTTGGAGAGTGGGGTTGAAAGGTTAATGACTCTACCATTGAGCTTGGTAAAGCTTTCTGGAGTGTTTTTAGGGGAGGTAAAAGAGTAAGGGGTTCTGCTTCAGAATCTTTGGATGATTCAGGGTTAGTTAATGTTTCAGTAGGTTTAAGAGACTCATTCATAGCTTGACTTTCAGGGACTACAATTCTTCTAGTATTAAAGTTTAGAAGTTTACTATTAGGATTGAGTCTCTCAACCCAGTCTGTAACATCCCCAAATTGGGTTACAGCGGAATAAGGGTCCGAGGCGTGTTACTTCATAGATCAATAACACAAGATGTATATAGAACGACCAAAAAGTCGTTTAAAACTGATACATTGAATTATCAAAGTATTTGTTACATAAGCCGAAGCTTCACTTGTCCACTTGTTCAAAATACAATGATTTCCTAGCCATAAACAGGTTGTACAAAGTATGTGACAAATCTTTAATGCATGATGTCCGAAATCAAAAACAACCATGTATCCTTGTCCTGTTGCTTAATGATCCCTGAAAAAACATTTTGCCTTTTAAAAGTCAACAATAATGTTGGTGAATTCATTGGTTGGATATTCGTATATTGTAGGACCACAAGAATTTCAAAGTGTATTTAATGCAACAGTTGCAGACATCATTTAAATGTTAATACGTTTACCCTAGCTCGGACACTAAGCTTGACATAAATGAAAAACCATATAAATGGCACTACATTGCTTGTGATGATGTTCTAACCGCAATCCTTCTGTTAGACATGTATGCGTTCGTATTTGCCCAGTGATAGCTAATCACCCAAACTTGGATGTCAATCCTAATAGATCTATTCATTCATTCGCGCTAACAATACAGTAAACTGACAGTTCATGATTAATGGGCCTCAAACTATGGTTATCGCTACTTAGGCAACATGTAATCATAATATAAAACTTAACCACTTGTGTCCAGTTATAAAACATTGCATGTTTCTCACCCCAAAAACTTGTAAAACAAATCATGTAAAACGTGGGGCTATGAACTCACCTTTAGTGAGCGAATATCAAGTATATCACAGATAATGCGCCACGCAAATCGTCAGATGCAACCTATTTAAATTAAGGTCGTATAAGTACTAATCACATTGGGTAATTACTACCATGCATAATTCTATATAGCTAATCACCATCTAATTGTTTTGGAAAAATTGTGTTTAATAAGTTAAAACGTTTATAATTACCGTTGTAGTAAAACTGGCGTAACTTTCGCGTTTTAAGCCCGATTTTGACGTTTCTTATGCCCACGCTTTCGTATTAGGACGAGTTATCATAATTTGACATTTTCATATTTTTGATCCTCTGATGAACAGTACTTTTTACTGTTCACACCAGTTATAAAGTTATTTTTATAGTTTTAGTTATCGTAAAACCCGTAAACGTCGTATTTTATTCGTTATAGCTCCGTTTTTAGCGATTCTTTCGAGCACGTTCTCGTAATTGAAAGTTCTATTTATTTATGAGGTTTACAAAAATAAATGTTTCTGTCATGAATAGTAACTTTTATAAAAATTGTTTTATAAAAGTATTAATTGTCGTTTAGCTCGGCGAAATTATAATTATTCGTTATTAATTGAAAATTTTCGTTTCTTATCAATTTGGAATCCTAAAAATATGTGTAATCTGTTAAAAATACTAAACTTGCTGTTTTATACAATTTTTATAAATTGTTTTATAAAAAATCTTTTATAAATCCGTTTTTTTATCGTATAACTTGTTTTACCGTAACGTTTTCGTTATTTATCCATTTTTCAAGTTTCTTAGATTTTTGGAATCGTCATGAGACGTACTATTTTATAAAAAAATAAAGTAGATATGTTTATTTTCGAATTTTGGACCGAAAGTTTGAATGGCTTTGTAAAGTCCATAACTAACCTTATTTTTATACTTTCTCACTTTTGTAATCTACCACAAATCTTATATACCATATATGTTATATATCATACATATATTAGAGTCCATAGTTCTATATATTGTCCATTTGACCAAATGTATAAGTCCATATTAAAACTTATAAACCATAACTTTCATAAGTAACCTTAAATTACTAGTTTTATACATAACCATTTTTACACAATAACCATGAGTGTACAAGTCTTTCCATCCTTTTACAACCTTATTTTAGTGTCCATATAACATGACTAAAAGTCCATAAACAAGATTAACATGTCATTTGCATTACTTTTACTTGTAACATATTAAGTTAACTTTATAAACCCTAATTTGCATTTATCCATTTTTACACCAAAAAAACATGGTACAATCCTTATACATCCATTTTAACATGATCTCGTTAACATCATAACATGTTTAAAAGTGAACAAATCCATAATTACAAGTAAAAATCTTTTTTACATGTTAAAAAGTCCTAAATGGTGATTTTGCTATAAAGACTAACATATGCATAAAAACTTATGAAATGAAAAGATAAAGGTGCTAGATAACCTTAATGATGAATGATGACGTTGAGAAATATGTGCTAAACCCTTGTTTAGACTTTAAACCCAAGCTAGCAAGATATGAAAACCCTAACTTTCCATATGAAACCCTAGCTTTCCTTTTAGGCCCCTCATGACACCATTTATCAAACCAGATCGAGGCACTAGAACCATTACCTATCTTTCGCCAAATGAATTCCCGAATGGAAGGCCGAAGCTGCAAAATTTTCCGCCAACTCCATGACATGTTACCACGGATGGGAACATCCCAAAAGTTGCGCCCGTTAAGCTTATAAGCATGGACCCACTTCACCCACAGCGACTCATTCGTTATTAATTGAAAATTTTCGTTTCTTATCAATTTGGAATCCTAAAAATATGTGTAATCTGTTAAAAATACTAAAATTTCTGTTTTATATAATTTTTATAAATTGTTTTATAAAAATTCTTTTATAATTCAGTTTATTTATCGTATAACTTATTTTTACCGTAACTTTTTCGTTATTTATCCGTTTTTCAAGTTTCTTAGCTTTTTGGAATCGTCATGAGACGTACTATTTTATAAAAATATAAAGTAGATATGTTTATTTTCGAATTTTGGACAGAAAGTTTGAATGGCTTTGTTAAGTCCATAACTAACCTTATTTTTATACTTTCCCACTTTTGTAATCTACCACAAGTCTTATATACCATATATGTTATATATCATACATATATTAGAGTCCATAGTTCCATATATTGTCCATTTGTCCAAATTTATAAGTCCATAATAACACTTATAAACCATAACTTTCATAAGTAACCTTAAATCACTAGTTTTATACATAACCATTTTTACACAATAACCATGAGTGTACAAGTCTTTCCATCCTTTTACAACCTTATTTTAGTGTCCATATAACATGACTAAAAGTCCATAAACAAGATTAACATGTCATTTGCATTACTTTTACTTGTAACATATTAAGTTAACTTTATAAACCCTAATTTGCATGTATCCATTTTTACACCAAAACAACATGGTACAATCCTTTTACATCCATTTTTAACATCATCTTCTTAAACATCATAACATGTTTAAAAGTTGAACAAATCCCATAATACAAGTGAAAAACAATTATTAACTGTTAAAAAGTCCTAAATGTGTGTTTTGGTATAAAGACTAACAAAGCATAAAAACTTAATGAATGTAAAGAAAAAGGAGCTAGATTAAACCTTGAATGATGAATGAGACGTTGAAAATAGTGTTAAACCCTTGTTTAGACTTTAAACCCAAGCTAGCAAGATATGAAAACCCTAACTTTCCATATGAAACCCTAGCTTTCCTTTTCTTAATAATTACTTGAAAATGGTTAACCAATGTTTGGAAACATCTTAGTATATCTTAGGAATGATGTAGGTATGTATGTAAATGAGTTTAAAATTTTGATGGATTGCATTAGGGGATGTTTGTTTGTCGTGGCCTAATAGGGAGAGAAAGGAGAGAAAAGTTTGATTTTTAGCTAAGTGTTTAAGTTGTATGTGTTTCTTACCACTTGCATACTAGTATATATGAGATATTACATGGTCAAAAAGATGCAATGGGGGGGGGGGAATGGCTTTCTAGAAGTCTTTGATATTTAACATAATATCTAGTCCATTTTATGTAAGTTACTAGTTGTAGGTTTTGCATAAAATAATTATTTCTACATGATTCATGCATTGGTTTATTTTCTTGTGTACAAAGTGTAAAGTGATATTAACTTGGGTAAAGTTTAATAAAACTTTGGGTATTGGGTACAATTGTGGGTATTTGTTGAAGCGTAGGAATATTTTTGTGGTTCCGGGTATGCCTAAACTTAATTTATTGCGAAACGTAAACACTTTACGTAACCGATAAAAATAAAATGAACAAAGACCATAATTATTCTCAAAATAATTATTTAATACTTGATTGATGTAAACGCTTAATTGTTTGGTTCCCGTTTACATTGAACGCTAATTTTTAGCTTACGCGATTTTACTTAATACATGAAATTACAAGCAAAAGCGTACGACACTAAAAATAAAATAGTAGATTTATCGACGTCGTCAATGACTTGAAAACACAGGGTGTTATACACGGTATGAGAAATTTGCCGGGGTCTCCAAGTTTTTCAGGTAACTTTTTGAGGAGAACCGCCGAGCAATGCTCATTCAACGGAG
>BQNB010041651.1:0-46625 GCA_026074375.1 Tanacetum coccineum
ATGTATCAAGTTAAACGACTTTTTGTGTCGTTCTTATATATATCTTGTGTTGTTGATCTTGAAGTAACACGCCCCGGATCATTATTCCGCTGCGACCCATTTTGGGGGTGTTAGAGTTAGTTGCTAAAAAAATTAGTGGTAATAAGTGTATATCTTTAAAAATGGTAAAAACGGGGCTTTTCTAAACCCTTGATTCTTTAATTCCCCTCGATGAACACTTAGCTACTTTTCGAGGTAATTAGTCGAGGGGATCGATATTCTTAGTTTTCTAAGTGCTTACTTATAGCATTGCGCGAGGACACGACAATATCTTAGTATGGGGGATTTTGGCCATTCTTTTTAGTGGTATAAGCCACTAAGCCATAAGGATCCTTTTGCTAGCTTATTTTTAAGCTAGAAAAGCCCCTCTTGGCCTTTCGGCTTAATAGTTTTGGCCAAAAAGTTATTTGCTTATTTAGGCTTATTAGCTTATTGTTTTTGCTTATTCTAGGTTTAGTTTAGCTTATTAGGTTAGATTAAGCCCATTTTAGCTTATTCACTTTAGTTTAGAGCTTATTTGCTTATTAGCTTAAAATTTCTAAGATTTATAGCTTTTTGATTAAAATACCATTCTAGCTTATTGTAGTTGCTTATTTTTGTTTCTAAGTGCTTTTTAGATATGCCCTTTTATCTGTCTTAGCTTATTTTAAGTTTTCATTAGCTTATTAGTGCTTAATTTGCCAAACAGTTAGCATATTATGGCTTAGTAGTGTTTAGCTTATTCTGTCACTTTTAACAGCTTATTTCGTGCTTATTTTTTGTTTATAAAAAAAGTTGTTTTGTAAAAGTTGCTTATTTGTAATCCCTCTAAAAAGTTGTAAAAAATGGAATTTGCAAAAATATTTGAGAGTAGGGGAAGCCCCGGGTGAGCAAGGCTCGAACCTGGGACCTCAACCCTACAACCAACGTTTTATACACACACACTCTACCACTTGCCCTATGGTCTTTTTCGTTTTCTCTTTGCACAATTAATCTTTTATATACATTTTAGGCCTTTTAGCTTATAAGCCATTTTTAGCTGATTTCATAGCTTATTCGATAAGCTGTTTTTCCCATCTTATTTTTATTAGACTCCTCACTGTTCAAGCTACTTTTGCTATTTTTTCAGAATTTTTATAAATAGTTTAGTATTTTTAAACATTTAATTTCATTAAAATCGTTTTTAATTCATAAAAAATTATAAAAAAGTCAAAAAAATATAATTCTTTTTTAGAAAATTTTCTTTTAATATTTAGAACCTAGGAAAATTAGATTTGCTTTCGTAGGGTTAAAATTGCAAAATTTTGTTTTTTAAAGAACGGGATTGAATCCCGTTCACGTTTTTAATGTTTTCAAGCTCTAATCACCTTCATTTTTAGTCTAGTTTTCTTTGTTCTAGCTTTTTAGTCAATTAAGACTTATAAAAACCAAAAAGATCATTTTAGGACTTAAATTTGATAATTTAGGGTTTTTAGGTCCCGTTTAGGATTCTCGTTTTGCGTTTTTAGTTAAAATTTGTCTTACCTTAATTGTTTTTAAGTTTTTGCCTTAATTTTCTCGTAGTTTTAGAAAACCAATCTAAATCTTGTTCCATTCAAACATAGATATCAAAATGACTCTCGGCTTTCAATTGCATTTCTCGTTGGGGAAACGACCCGGGAATCATACTCCCGGATTACTTTAATTTTGATTTTTTGATTCTTACCCTAAATTTATATATTTATATATTTATTTATATATATATATATATATTTTTAAGGTGTGATCAATCTCTGATCATGTCTTAATTTATCGTTTGAATGTTGGATTTGTGAAATGAATTTATATATGGAGTAGTCTCATAATACTTATGTGTGGAATGAAATGAATTTGGTAAAATGTTTGATTATGTATGAATGATGATTTTTGTAAACATGTGGTTTATTTATGTCTTGAGTTCTTTTCTATGATTTGTGGTAGAATACCCACGGAATCATATGTCGAAAGAGATTATGTGGCATAGGCTATTCTCTATTAGTCGTGACAAACTAAAAAGGGGTTTTGGTAATTGACATCTACCATTTTCAAATAATCAAAAAGATGAACAAAAGGGCTTGAATTCAAGTATAGGTCGAAAGGACTTATTGAATCACTTAGGAACATTATTTATCTAGCAAACACACTTAATTGGATTGAGGTTGATGATGTTTATAGGTCGAAAGGGTTCGTCATTAGTTTCATGCATAAATATGATTTGGTAAAGTATACCACGGAGTCAAATCATATACAAATGTGTTTTGTGAATCATATACACTTGTTTATCCAACATAATCAAACATGGATATCAATGACATGGATTTCTTGCATAAGTATAGCCTTAAAAATGGAACGAATTTGCTTAAGTAATTACCTTGATTTTGAACACTAATGGCCATGACAACCTTAGTGTCTATCATGCTACCTAGTATTGGTTTAAACCAAGTCCCATGGAACGAACTTGACTTTCCTGACTTTACTACGATTGAACGAGTATACTTGCTCGTATGTATCGTTGGTAATTTCATTAGTCTCGATTATAAATGTAAAACTTGCACCCGACCAACGTCATCAAATACATGCCTTAGGTTGAGTTGAAAAAAACATACAATATGAATCCATATCATCCCATCCCCATTATACATGCTTTCTTTGTAGAGAATTGAATTAAACTACCCTTTTTATCCAACCACATCACACCATACCTCTTGTTAGTATTTAGCAATGGAACATTGTCATCTCAGAACGAGATACTTGTCATACCACTCTTCAGGCCACTTCCAAACTCCATTACTAAACGTATTTGCTACCTTAGTATCATCGCTTATTCTCGCCACATATAGATCTTTGTTAGTTACAATTTTGTTAGTTATAATTTTGTCAAGTGGACCTTGACAACACCACTTATCACAAAAGGTTTAACCTTGTCCCTTAGATCAAGAAAATTCCTCCACCCCCAACTATCTGATTGATTTACAGTTATCTCCCAAATACTCTTGTCTTTTAATTTTACAACATTCAACCACTTTACCAATAAAGACTCTTTATTTTGAATTATCTTCTACAATTGAGTACTCATTAAAGCCTCATTCTAGTGCTTTAAAAGATATAATCCTGGCCCCCTTGTTCCATTTTGATCAACATACCTTATTCCAATGCTAGTTTTTCCTTTTCCTTTACAAGTATCACCAAAATTCATAAAATGTTATAAACGCTTATTTTATACAGATTTCTATATGCGTTATCTGTGCTTTTATGTATATTTATAGGTTAATTATAAGAACTTTTGATACTTAATCCAGTATATTTGCTATTGTAGGTTCTAAGTACGTGTCGGGGAAGAAAACGGAAGAATACACAAAGATTTGAAGCTTAAACGAAGAAGTAAACTCAAGTTAAAGATCTCTTGACACCTGTTCACTGTTTTGGCCATAACTTGGTCATACGAACTCTGTTGGACTCGATTCAGGCGGCCACGCGAAGATAATTCAATTATCTACAACTTTGTAAAAGGCCAAGTGATGAAAATGCCCAAAGTATGCCGTACTTGTAAAAAGTGCAGCGCAGTTTTCTGCAATTATGACAAAAACCGTATAGACAAAGTGCGGCGCACTTGGCCCCCAGAATAGCCTATAAATAGCCTCCTTGGCTCTCCCATTTCATACAATCTTATACAAATTGATCCTATTCGATTACACACCTTAAAAGAGGGGTTTTAGGGATAAAGTCCTGACAAACCTTTGATCCAAACCACCCTTAGTAACATAATCATCACAACAAGTAGAATCAAAGTTAGGAGAAGTTCTTGGGGAATTTGATTGAACTTGCTTGTAGTTCCTTAATATTTCCAGGTTTTAATCCATCCAAAGAAGTAGTAGTGAAGTGTAATTCGAAGCTATAAGCCATTGTGACAGAATTATTCATAGTTTCCAAGTTTACTTTGAATATAATAAAGTTTTCATTGGGAAAACTTCTGAAATCATCAAACATTTGCTCTTGAAGTTGGTATAAATCTTGTTTATCTTTTGAATATGATCTTTAATGAATTCATGATGAATGTTATGTGTTTTGTTACTTCTTTGATCATGGAGTAGTCATCTTGTGTTTGTTTGGGCATATTCGTGACTTCCTCGCAATCTGCGACATGTTCAAATATTGTAAAACTCAAACGATGCTGTTAAGCTTTTAATATTTCCCTTTTCCTTATGCGATAAAGCTAAAACTTGGTTTAACGAACTTAATGAAGAGTCTAATACATCTTGGGAACAATTGAGAAGAGCTTTTATAAACAGATTCTTTCCACCTTCATTATTTAACCGTCTTTTACTTGAAATAATAAATTTCTCTCAAAACGTATGTGAAAGTCTAACCGACGCTTGGTTACGACGGAAGAACATGCTTCGAAAATGTCATGGGCACAATCTGACCAAAGGAGCTATTATTCAAATATTCTATCACGGTCTAGACGAACCCACTTAAGGAATCCTGGAGACGTAACAGCCGGAAGAATCTTCCTCTACAAAAGTCCTAATCAAGCCTTTTAATTTCTTGATGACAAAGTCCTTTTCAAACTTGATTGGTCCACTAAATCTCAAAACGAACATCATCAAAAATCTATTGCTTTCGCCGATGGAATTTATAGTAATGATGATAACTCTCGATTAATAGAAAAATTGGAAGCTCTAACTATAAAAATGGATTCTGAATTCCAAAGCTTAAAAGAAGAATTACAAGATATGTGTGACAAATACTATGACCTTAAAGATAACAACGCCTCGAAAAACCACATGAACTATGACACGTCGATCTGTGAACGTCATGAAGTAAATTCCATCCCATCTGGTGGTTATTAAATCCGAGATTCTCATGATTTGTTTTATCACCAATCCCATTATAAACAACCTAAATCAAATAATGATTTAGAAAAATCGCTCACAGAATTAAACAATGATGTGAAAAATAATCTCGAAGATTTCAAAAGATGTATCCGTAGCATGAGAACTGTTCATGATAAACTTTTTGACAAGGACGATCAATCTAAAACTGATCTTGAAAATAAATCACCAAATTCTTGGATGGTCAAAGAGTTTCAAATATGTTTGTCAAGAACAATATTAACGATATAATTATAAAGATGAAACAAAACGAAAAGAATTTCCAACGTAAATTCAAAAACATGGAAAGAAAAATAGATGATTGGTCGAAATCACAAAACGTATCTTCAGAATAGATCGATAAGACTGAACCACCACTTCCTCCTCAAGCTCACACCGAGCACGTGAATGTCGTATTCACCGGGAGTAGAAAGTCCGATGATTCTTTGAAAATTCAAGAAGACCCACCACCTCCTATCATCGTTATTAAGAAATTAAAAAAGGGATGTTATGTAGTAAAAACAAAATAATATCCATTTCATGAGTACATACTTAAAATCCCGTACCCTTAAGCTTTAAAAGTGGATCATTCCAATTTAAACTGTATCATTAAGGAATCTTAAGTCATGATAATAATAATAATCTTATATATATATAAAGATTGAATACAAAAATTTATTGTGGAGGCTTCAAGTTGTGTAACCAATGCTTCTAAATGTGTACAAATACATGTTAATAAATGGCCTAATTGATGATTAAGTGTTGTAACCCAAGCTTTAAAAAGTGTACAAATTCATGTATCCCATGTAAATAAAATGGCATAACCAATCAAAATATGAATGTTATTAGAGAAACAAACCATCATGAAATTATTTTACCCACCTCCCATGCTTAATAAAACCAAACCCCAGAAAATCAATTTGTATTCTGTATTTTCAGGTCATTTATGATGTCATCTGTTTTACTAATTATTTTTTTTAGTACGCGTTTACTTTTAATTTTTATTATATATAGTTAAATCGCGTAAACTAAAATCAACAATTAACGTAAACGGACACCAAATGAATTAAAGTTTACGTGAAACAATCATTATATTATTATTACTAAAGTAATAATTAACTTATTATGTTTTATTTTTATCGGTTACGTAAAACGTTTACGTTTCGCGATAAATTACGTTTAAGTATTCCCGGAACCACAAAAATAAATCTACGCTTCAACAAATAACAACTTTTATTTCCATTGACCAAAGTTTATAAAACATTACCCTTATACATATAATGGGACGTCCCAATTACTAGGAAATAACTAACATAAACCTTGCAAGTCTTATACTTTACTTTTAACTTACAACAAATAAATCAAAGTGATACTTGCACTTTATACTTTCACATTTACAAGTATACTTTCATTTTCCTTCAAGAAATATCTAGCAACACACCTCCTTAAATCCATGGGATGATGTCCTCTTTTGGAAACATAAAAACACAACATTAATCACAAGGACCAAGTACTTCCCTAAAAACCCTCATGGTGTTTTTATGAATCTAGTCTTGATCTCATCTAAGTCCAAGAAGTATATAAGTAAAGTAGCTAGTAAGAAAGAACACACACTCTTCATTTCTAAGGTGAAAGTTCACAAAATCTCTTCTCCCTCCTCCTCTCTAGCTCACGGCTCAAAACCCTCAATATACACAACCCATATAAATTTTTCTACCACTTATACAAGCATACACACAACATATCTAAGACCTACTAAGATGGTTTGAAGGTTAGGTTAAGCCTTTACAAGTGTTGAAGCAAGATAAAGGAAGTTTGGGTTCTTTAGAAAAATTAGGGTTTCATTCTTGCAAGCTTGGTTTAAAAATCTAAACAAGGGTTTAGATTATATTTCTCATCATCATTCATCACTATAAGGTTATCTATAAACCTTTATGTCTTTACTTTTATTATTTTTATGTGTTTACATGTTCTATATAACTAAATCACCACTTAGAATATGTTTAACTTGTAAAAGTGGATTTTTCTTGTAAACATGATTTTATGAACTTGTACACATGTTATATGGATATAAATATGGATCATGAACTTTATAAAATGTAAGACAAGTATATAATAAGTATTGGATAACTTGTGGCATTTATTAAGTTGAAAAGTATAGAAAACAAGTTATAAAAATGAGTACACCTAAAGATTTCAAAAGGGGCTGTTGGATTTCGTATTTTAGACAGTAGGTTTAACACCTTAGAAAGATAGTACACCTCATGACGATTCCAAAATGATAAGAAACTCGAAAAACCGATTTATAACGAAAAAGATACGACGATTTCAAGTTTACGTTAAATATATACTTTTATAAAACTATTTTTATAAAAATTACTATTCACCACAGAAACTTATATTTTTAAAACATCATTAATATGATAAAACTTTTAAATACGAGAACGTACTCGAAAGAATCGCTAAAAACGGAGTTAAAACGAATAAGTTACGACATTTACGAGATTTACGATAACTAAATCTATAAAAATAAATATATAACTGTTATGAACAGTAAAATCACTATTCATCAGAAAAACTCAAATTTTGAAAATGTTATATTTTGATAACTCGTCTTAATACGAAGGCGTGGACGTAAGAAACGAAAGAAACGGACTTAAAACGAGAAAGTTACGCCAGTTTTACTAAAGTATACTTATAAACGTTTTTACTTTATAAATATGATTTCACTAAAACGATTAGATGGTGATGTAGCTATATAGAATTATATGTGGTATTAGTTAATCAAAGTACTATATTACTAGGGAGTTTCATAATGAGGCCTCTTCGGGGTGGCGTATCGACGAGTTGTTGGATTTACGATTTAAAGTGTCCTAGCTCCTCATACGTCACTACATGACCTCTTAATTATGATAGCCCGAACGATAGTATGATGAGCTATACGACCTATAAATAATCAAAGTGTTTAGTACTTATACGACCTATATTGGATTAGGTTGCATTCGATCGTAAGCGTGACGCATTTTCTATTGTGAATACTTGTTGATTACCATTCACTCGAGGTGAGTTCATAGCCCCCTTTTTACTACGTGATTGTTTTACAAAATCTACGGGGTGAATTACATTGCTTGTTTTACTATTGGACACAAGTGTTTTTCTAAGTGTTTTCAAAATGTTTACAAAGTGTATGCTATCCAGATTACTGCCTGAATATTATTGCTAAGTTACCTTATTGCCGTGAAGTCCCTATTTATCATGAACCGTTAATTGCTATTGTAGTAAGCGCGAGTGTTGTGGATAGATCTATCAGGACTGACAATCCCCACCTTTACTTAGGGTCACTAGTTGGATCAAGGTTCATTTTACACTTGAGAGTGTTAGGTTGTTGGCAGCATCTATATTCTGATTGGGGCACAAAATCTAGTTAAGGCTTCAGGGTCATGAGCTTAGTGCAATAATAAACGTTTTGGACTACTCGGATATCAATGAAGACGGATTCTGTGTTTTATCTAAAGTTTATTGCAACTTTTATTATCTTAAAAAAAAAACTTAAGTCATCTTTTGGTATTATGAAGCTTTGTTTAATTAAGAAGGTTTATGACTTTTAAAACTTATGGGACCTAATGTATGAACTCTGATATTTTGCTATGGCATCAAATGAAATCTTGTCTTAAACGTCCATTTATGGTCGTTTCCTATATCTTGATTATTGTACTTTGAAGTAGCACCCCATTGTTACCTTTCCGCTGCGACCTAATTTTGGGGGTGTTACATAATGTATGAACTCTGATATTTTGCTATGGCATCGAATGAAATCTTATCTTAAAACGTCTATTTAAGGTCGTTTCCTATATCTTGATTGTTGTACTTTGACGTAGCACCCCATTGTTACCATTCCGCTGCTACCTGATTTTGGGGGTGTTACAGATGGTATCAGAGCCAAGGTTATAGGGAACTGGGTCACTTTCAAAACCTAGTCTATAACCATAAAGTTTAAAGATTTTATTTCCTTTTATTTTTAAATACAAAATCCTTAATCGCTATCCAATATCCACGCGCGCGTATTCCCTGATCCTTACTTACTTTTCCGATTGTCATTATTGCATTATATATAATACTTGGTTTAAATTCGATCTCTTACGTCTATCTTTTGACATATCAATATCTATTTCTATCGATCAATTATATAAATATCGACTATCCTGATTAATTTATGATTATTTATATCATTCTCCATTATTTACCATGTGCCATGACTCTGCATACTTTTACAAATTCTCAACGAATTGTGTACTTGTGTTGCCAGAATCATGCCGCCCAGGAGATTTAAGAAGAAATCTGTTAGGAAGATAGTGGAAAAGCGTGTGGCCAAAGCCATTGAAAAATATGAAAAGACTAGAGCTGACTCAAACAATACTGGTGGATCCGGATCAACAAATACTGGAGGAACTGTTGTACCAGAGATGCATGGATGTTCGTATAAGACATTTATGAATGGCAAGCCTCACTCTTTCAAGGGGACTGAAGGTGTAGTCGGACTGAAACGTTGGTTCGAAAAGATGGAGCAAGTGTTTGAAATTTGCAAATGTGCTGAAGATGACAAAGTGAAGTTTGCTATGTGCACGTTCGAGGGTCGTGCTCTAACCTGGTGGAACGGAAATGTTCAGACTTTGGGACTTGCTAATGCTAATCAGATCCCCTGGAGCAACGTGAAAGCTATGATGACCACTGAATACTGCCCAGCAACTGAAATCCAAAGGATGGAACAAGAGCCACTTAAGTCTCTAACGGGGGAGGAAGAGCCATTTTATGGTCAAAGAGGGCATTGTCCGGCCATAGTATTTCTTAGAAAGGGATTGAGGTTTGACAAAGCCAAAATCGATTGTCATTGCAAAATTTCTCCTCATCCCACCACGTCAAAGGATTTTAGGATGTTTTTCTCGGTTCAATGCCGGTTGGCCGGGATGGCCCCCAGGTTTTTACCGGCAGGTTCATTCAGGATTTCTCAAAATATCGACCACATGACCCATTCTCCTTGAGAAGAATACTCCATTCAATGCTTTTCCGTTGACAGCATTCGAGCTTTCAAAACATTGAAAGATTGACTACGGGAAGCTCCAATCTTGATTGCTTCCCAATCTGGGCCTTCCATTTTGAGCTTATGTGCGATGCAAGCGATTCGCTCATAGGTGCCAGTTTTGGGAGGCAACGTCATGAGAAACACTTTCGGCCTATTCCCATATGCTAGTAGACCTTGATTGATGCATACAATACGAAACTACACTACGACTGATAAAGAATTACCTCTGAATTAGTGTATGCTTTCGAGAAATTCAGGTCCTTACCTCATCAGGAAACAAATGCATAGTTGCATTAGGCCCATTACGCCCTTAAGTATCTCTTGGCAATAAAAGGATTGCCAAGGCGAGATTGCTCAGATGGTTATCCTTCTCAAGAATTTGACTTCTAAAGTTATTGATACTAATGAGCCGAGAACCTCCGATGATCCGATCATATGTCCAGATTGGAAAAAACCGTATTTGAAAACGTCAATGATTCCTCTAAAGAATAATGAAAGTTTTCCTCTTGAGACGTTTAAATATGGTGACCTTTCGTTGGAGATTCTAGAACCACGTGGATTGCAGATTTGCAAATTACCACGCGGGTAGATTCATTGTGAAGGGCATGTCGACCACCTAGCAGGAAAAACAAGTTTTTCAAACGATTGTTAAACATATTTTGGGTACGACCCTTCTTGTTTAAATTTGTGCAGGATCAAGTGATCAGGCGATTGTGCACGGGCAATGAAGCTCTTGAGATTCCTCAGCTTGCCACATTGGACCCACCGGGGGGACATCATGGTGCAAACTCACAGCCAAAAGATGCTTTTGGACTCCTGTTTATTCTGGCCCCACCATCTATATAGATGCCTCCACGAGTTTGTCAGAACTGCTGACTCAGTGCCAACTGTCAAGGAAAAACTCACAACGTGATGAGATGCTCAAAACTCCATCCATGTTGAATTTTTGTGAAATCTTTGACATTTTGGGGCATCGGACTTTTGGGACCGTTCCCGTCTTCACGAGGACTGGGAACCATGTATATTCTGTGGAGTCGACTGTTTGTCAAAATGGGTTTTGAGCGAAAGCGCTCACCCACCAATGTTTGACAGAGTAGTTTGCTAAATTTTGAAATTCTCTCTTCGCCAGATTGGTTCATCCCCGTGCAAATCATAAGTGATCGCGGAAACCCATTTTTGTACTGACAGTTTGCTAAGGTCATGCAGAAAGAAATTTGGAGTCATGCAGAAATATGGAGTTACTCACCGTCTCTCCACCGCTGATCACCCACAAACAAGTGGGCAAGTGGAAGTATCAACTCGTGGCTTGAAAAGAATCCTTGAAAGGACCATAGGTGAAAACCGTGCCTCCTGGTCGGACAAACTAGATGATGCACTATGGGCCTTCCGCACAGCTTACAAAACACCCATCGGGTGTACTCCTTACAAGCTTGTGTATGGTAAGGCATGCCATCTTCCGATCGAGCTTGAGCACAAAGCCTACTGGGCCTTAAAGCAAGCAAACTTCGATCCTGTAATTACGGGTTGATCCCGGAAAGTTCAACTCATGAACTTAATAACTTCGTGATCATGCTATGAGACTCCTTGATCTATAAGGCCAAAACATAGAGCTCCATGACTCCAAGATCAAAAACCGGTTTTCAACATTGGTGATCGAGTCCTCCTCTTTAATTCCAGATTAAAGATTTTCTCGGGCCAAAACTAAAATCCCGTTGGAATGGCCCTTTCACCATCACTAGAGTATTTCCGTACGGCACTGTTTGAGCTTTCTCAGCCAACGGGCCAAATTTCAAAGTGAATGGTCATCGCGACAAGCATATTCTTTTGGAAGGGAACAGTACCAACACTTGGTAGTTCCAGATCTCCAAACTTTCCCCAAGGACCAATAAATCCTTGTGATGGGTCAAGCATCGCGACCCTAAACAAGCGCTTCGTGGGAGGCACCCCATGCTTATCCGTAGTTGTGATATAAATAAGTGTTGTTATTTTGTGAAATAGCTTATCTTTTCCATTACCCGTGTTTCCATGTTGTTGTTATTATTTATTGTCCAGGATTGCCCGGATTGTGAAGACTCTCAGTTTTGTCATTCATCAAGAGTTTCACATCCTCAGCTTCAATTGGGAATCCGATATCCTAATCTTATCGACTAACGTTTTATCTTTTGGCATACCTCATAAACGGCCTTAGGATTAATGTAATACCCTTCAAAACATCGAGGACGATGTTTAGTTCTAGTTTGGGGGGGTATCTTCGATTTGATTGTTGCCTGCAGCATTATTACCACGTAAACCCGTTTTTACCACCAAAATACCAAAAAAATGAAAAAAATTGAAAAATTTTCAAAAAATATAATAAGTGTTTTGTCGCAGTTTTGCTTTTCTTTTGGGTAGAATAAGAATAATTTTTGACTTGATCGGGCGTGTTGAGCCCTAGCTAGTTCCTTTAGGCCAAGCTTTCACGAATTCTATTGCTTTGAATTTTAAAAATGTGAAGAACGAGAAATGATAGAGTTAAATATAAGTTTATGTGCTAAGCAAGATTCTCTTCTAAAAACTTAATACGAGTAACTTGGTTTTTTTTGGGAGTTTTCCTCTCCGGAATTCTATCCACCTAATCATACGTACTCAATTTAATTCAACTAAGTTAATCGATGTTTTCAGAAAAAGCTTCAAATTTGTAACTTGAGTTTTCAAAAGCGAGATTTTATAGTAATTTAAAAGATAAATGCCAAAGAAGCATGAATGAAATGTGAATGCAAAAATGCATGAATATTGAAATTTTGCCAATGAAGCATGCAGTTGATATTATGGAACAAGTTAAAGATGTGTCGTGATATCCCACTCCGCTAGCAACGAGGTGGGGGTTCAAACTAAGACGTCTTTACTTCTAGGGATTTGGTGTGTCGTGATATCTCACTTGGAAGAAAGGTCTAGGTGAGGGTTCAAACTAAGACACCAATCCTTAGCCATTTTAGGAAGAAGGTGTTGATGTGATTTCCCACTACGCTAGCAACGGGGTGGGTTTTCAAACTAAGAACATCGGTCGTTGGTCGTGATATCCTACTCCGTTAACCACGAGGTAGGGGTTCAAACTAAGCAACGCATTCCTAGCTTTAAGAACTTATGATTATGATGTTGAATATGTTGCAAAAAGTTCTAAAGTTTAAATCTCGAAATCAAGTTACGAAGTCTTAATAAGTTGTTGCTTTGAGTCATGATTCATTTTGATATGACTATAAAATAAGTTGGTCTATGGGTTAAATTAAAATGAGTACACACATTCAATCGTATATCCATGTTGGGAGTTGAAAATTCACAAGTCATAAGTATGAGGGCTTAACATCTAAACTTATATCGACAATGATCTTGTTTAATTGCTTAGCTTGGAACTTGTGAAAAATCGAGGACGATGAATTTATCCGTCAGGACATCCGTAGATCACTCTACGGACGCTTCTCATTCTATGATCCCAGTGTTAATAAATAAAGAAAGTCAAACTTGTAAAAAAATGAGAAAATCCAAAAATATTAGTTGTAGTTAGTGTAAATTCAGAAAATGGTGAAAACGGGGCTTACATGTTTACTTCATAACATTGCGTGAGGACACAATACTTAGTTTGGGGATTGATAAGTGCTTAATTACACATATCTTTTACCTCTAAAAACGAGCTTAAATGACCAAAAACAGACAACAACTGCCAAATATATGTTTGTTTTGCATTTGTATTGTGCATGAGAAAAAAAAAAAAAAAAGAAAAAAAAGGTGAACGAAAAAGAAAAAAAAGGAGGGAAAAGGGGGGGGAAAAAAGGGGGGTATGGGATATCAA
This sequence comes from Tanacetum coccineum, assembly GCA_026074375.1. NCBI lineage: Eukaryota > Viridiplantae > Streptophyta > Magnoliopsida > Asterales > Asteraceae > Tanacetum > Tanacetum coccineum. The sequence goes on from BQNB010041651.1 coordinate 13,814, forward strand.
CAAAAAGGCAGAAAACCAAGCCAAAATGACAAAACTGAGCATGGAATGGAAAAGACTGTGCAAAATCAAGGCCAAAGTCCAAAAATGTCAAAGTCAGAGTCAATACTGAAGAATCAGCAGTCAAACCGGAGCCGGAACTGAAGAATACTATTGGATGCAATCTTAACCCATCTGATGGGCCGGGAAAGCCCAATAGTATAATTATGAAGACTGTGAAGACCAAATGGGCCCTCAATCAATTACAACAGCCCATTTGTGTGCATTTGACAAAGACTGTGAAGACTTTGAAGGCCCAATCCTTGCCCAGTTACTGCCAATCTCAGCCATTGTACACACAAAACCCATCACCTACCTTATTGGGCCCAACCCAAACCCAATTGGGCCCAATAGCTCAAACCAAACCCAATGGGCCCAATTCACAAAACCCAAGCCCAATAACCTTTTTATAAAACATAAGGACCAAAAATGTTAATTTTTAAACTTGTTTTATAAAGAAAAAGAGGCAAAAAGAATCCAGGGACCAAAGCTGCCAATTGTTGAAAGTTTCTTTAACTCTTTTTATAATAAAACACAAGGGCTGTTTTGCAATTTTCCAAACTTCCCTTTTATTCTTTTAGTTATAAAGCGCAGGGACCTAATTTGCAATTTGCCAAATCTTTTTATTTCTTTTTGTTATAAAACGCGGGGGACCAAATCTGTCACTTTCCAAACTTAATTATAACTGTTATTTGGCTCGAATGAAATGAAAATAGGAAGAAAGATGGGGGGTGCTTTTGCACCTTCCCCAAACTTTTCTTTTAAACCTGAACCATAACTGTACCTCCCCACTTACCCGCCAAAACCTTAAACCGGGCATCCTATGGTTTTCTAGCTCCCAAACCACCATCCCTAGTACTCTCTACTGTTATAAACCATTTCCCACCTCCACTTGCATATTTGACTTGCCAACTTGGCAATCTACACAAACCGAACCCCAAATCAATGGCCGAGATTGAGCCAGAAGTAACACAACTTGCAAACAAGGGCTAGGATTGCTTTCTACACTCACAGCTAACACAAACATGAGCAGAAGTCTTTGGGGACCTCTATAAAAAGAAAAGAGCACCCGAAAAGCCAACACACCACTTTGTACACTCACAGCAAACACAACCCAAGACCAAGAGAAGAGTTTGGACTTCTATAAAAGAAAAGAAGACCAAGCCGAAAGAAAAGAACCCCTGTTTTTTACTTTCTTAGTTTAATTTTAATTAAAGTTTGCTTTAAAATTATTGTATTCAGTTTATTTAAAGTTTATGTTGTAATATTTTCAGCATTAATAAAAGTTAAGAGTTTTTGAGATATAGCCATTGTCAAAAATTTAAAGTCTTATTTAAGCCCTTTTAATCTGTTTAAACTTGTTTAAAAATGTGTTAAAGTTATTAAACACACCTTATAACACCCTTTCTCAGCCTTAATTTACCTAAAAATCAGTTAAAAATCAATTTTTATATATTAAAGGGGTGTTTGGTTTAGACCTTAAAATGGGTCATATGGGGGTTGTAATGGGTCATAACCACTCAGCCAACTTTGGCTGAGTGTGTGGGGTTTATTAGACCATTCAAATCACAACTTTTAGTGTTAAAATAAGTTTTTGAGGCCCTTTTGTATTCTGTCAAATTTTCAATAAGCCAAATTAAGCTTAAGTGCTCCAGCTGCTTATGCAGCTTAAGCACATTGTTTTTGTGCTTGTTATTGTTGTTTCTAGCCACTTTAACCAACACCTTGTTCTGTCTTTTAATCTCACCAAGTAAAAGTCAAAGTACCTAAATGTCATTTCTTTGTGAACCCCTAATTTCAAGCCACAAAATCAGCAACTTTTTCTTAACCCTAATGGCTCAAACTTTGAAAATAAGCTCATTTGCCTCCATTGTTAATCTGTTTGTGTTTGGTTTTGACTAAAAAGCTTTTATAAGCTTATTTCAATAAGCCAAAATAAGCCCCTAGCTCACTGCACTTGCCTCCCCTGGTGCTGAGCACCAGGCTTTAGCTCAATTTTTCTAGCTTATTGAAAACTAAGCCCTAGGTTCTTAGTGTTTTTCCTTATAGCTTGTAGGTAGTTCTAGTAGGTTTAGCAGCTTATTTAATTTAGATTGCTTATTAGATTAGCTTAAATTAGGCTCAAAGTAGGTATTTTTCTGTTTTTATAATAAACTGTTTAGATTAGCTTATTGATTCCAGCTTATTTTAGGGCTTATTAGGAAGCCATAGTTTAATTTTAGGACTCCCCTCTCCTATTTATCTGCTCCCAATAAGTTATAGCTTATCTAGTTAGCTTAAATCCCAATAAGAAAGAAAAATAAGCTTATAAGCTTATTAAGCTTCTGTCAGTCAAAAAGCTCACTTTTCTAGCTTATTAAGTTAGATTCAGCACTTGTCCCTTTTGTAGAAAATGATAAGCTCAAGCCCATCTACAACTTTGCTTTTTTGACTTTTTGATAATAAGCCATTTGGACCCTCTTTGAATATCGGGGTCCAACTCAGGGACCATTAGTGTAAATTTCTCTTTTATAGTTAACAATGTTAGTTCCCCTTGTTAGTATGTTGTTACCTCGTTAGTCCTTGCAGTCCTTTCACTGTTAGTCCCTATAATTAACTGCTGTTAGTTTATTTAATTTAATTAATATAAATTAGGTTTAATTTTAATTAGTTTAATTACTTTTAATTTATTCAGTAAAATTTGGGCATTTTTATATTTTTAGAATTGTTAACTTTTTCTTTATTTAATTTTATTTTTTCAGAATTTTTATAACTTTTATTTTTTGTCTTTTTCTATTTTCTTAGTTTTAATTAGTTATTAATCTTTAAAAATTCATAAAAAATCAGAAAATTAATAAAAAAATATTTTTCTTTTTTATAAAATTTTCTTTTGTCATTTAGTGTCTAGGAAAAATATAACATTTAGTATAGGTTTAATTTTTTATAAAATTCAGTCTTAGACCCGTTTTACCCGGTGCGTTTTACCGTTTCTTTTCGTTTTACATTCAAACGACCTCCGTTTTAATTCTAGTTTTTTTTATTTTTCAAATTAACTTAATTAGAATTTAATTTTGATTTTTAATTTAATTTAGCATTTATTTTTCTTAATTTTTAGTATTTAGGTTTCCCGATACCTGATTCTGTTCCCCGTATTTTAGTATAGATTTAATTTTAGGATTTCCCTATAACTAATTTTGTTTCCCGTAGTTTTTAAGATCCCCATTTCCTATGCTTGTTTTCCCGTAGATTAAATTAAGTTTTATTTAATTAATTTTATTGTAAATTATATCAGTGTTTCCATCATATCTAAATATTCTCCATCATTCAATTTCTCATCAAACCAGGATTACTTTCAATTGCAGCCTCGTTGGGACATACGACCCGGGAATATCTCTTCCGGAATCTTTTTATAATTGATTCTATCTTGTGTATTTTATCCTTTTGTGGAATTTGACCTTTTGCCTTGGTCAAGGGCATTCGGTCAGGATCTGTATTAGGGTTGCTATATAAGTGTGTACTATCACACGAATCAATTTTTGGCGCCGTTGCCGGGGAGGCATTTGCTACGATTGTTATCCGACTTTGATCTGAACTTGTCTTATTGTTAATATATCATATTAAAAAACACAAAAATATTTTTCTTTTCTTTTTATTAGTACATATCATATAAAAAAAAAAAAAATAAAAAAATTGTCCATAAAAATTAAAATTCACTAATTGGTAAAATACCAAAATATAATATTCTCCACTGAGGTATTATCATAATAAGTTCCGGTGAACTACTGAGTTCCCAATCGAACCAAAGATTTAAAACTTGCCTTCTGTGTCACTTACGATATACGGCTCACCTCATTCTGATTGACAAACTATAAAGTGGGTATAAGGAGGGTTGTTCCTAGGAACTACGACCCGAAAGGAGAAATAAGCTTCGCGCTATTCCTACTCCTCCGCTCACCTGTGCGTTTTTCATTCTGAGAGCTACCGTGAAGTAAGATTGATTATTTGGCTTAAGTTGTCTATCTCTTGTCCGTTTAAAATAGATTGTGAATATATTTTAAATCCAAAAATCCAAAAAAAAATTAGTGTAACTTCTTTTTTTTATTTATTTCCATTTTGTGCATGCGCACTCGATCTCAGTCTCGTGAGCAGCGACCTCCTCCACCAGAAGGAACGCCAGTTGTTATCGAACCTCTTCGTATAGAATACCCATTTCAGGAAGATCCTCACGTAGTCGTATGGTAGATTTTGTGTGAGAGTGAAAAGTTGTGGTAAAACTCAATCCGGCGTATCAGTTGGGTTTTTATACCCAAACTCGATACGCCGTATTGATTCTTGATTAATACACCGTATTGGCGAGTTTTGTTGACTTAGTCAACTTCAGTTAAAAACAGTGGATACGCCGTATAGGTTTTAACCTAATACGCCGTATCCATTCTTGGAGACCAATTTTCCTAATTTGAATAAAGCAAAGAAAACGTACCTTGGCCTCCGCAACATTCTTGTATAAACACCATCCTTATAATAAAGTTTAGGTCGAACGTAATCCTAACGCAACAATATAAATTCATAATAGATAGAATAGCATTCCATTAACGTAATAATTACAAATCTCGATATTATACATTTAAATTTCATACAAAACTTCCGTTCATGAAAGTTTTATTTATGTTATCGTGAACTTGTTATCAAAAAGCCATATTACCCATGTGTAATTTCATTACCCCCGAAGATTGTATTATATCAACTTCATTATCATCATTGTCTTTTTCCGACTTTAAATCATCGGGTTGAATAATGTTGAAAGGGAATAGATCATTAAAGTACAAAACATTTTGTTCTTCTTCATCAAATTCGGACAATGATGTTTCATCATTCAAATCGATATGTTGAGGGCTTAAAATCGGTTCAGTTAACAAATCTAATTTAGACGGGAGGCATCAATGTAAACAATGGCTGGAAATTCATTCTCAAAATCTTTAAAGAAGTCTAAATCATCAAAACAACTGACCGTAGGCTCAGGTGATGGAAGTGAAGGCATATTGACTTTTTCATTATCATTTTCTGAATCCGTTTTCAAATCATTGGTAGAAATTATTTTATAAGAAAATGAGTTTTTGTCAAAAATTACCGTGTAATCTTCATCATCGGAATATCAAATGAAATTTTAAAGTCAATTTCATCGTTAAGGGAACTTACAGGGTCACAAGAAAGTGTTTTTTTCAGAATGATACCCCGCCATCAAAGGCTATATCTGGGAATTTGTTTCAACTGATCTGAAGTTCGTGAAAGTCTTCATCATACCAATTTTAGCATACTTAGCAGTATCCCATTAAACACTTTAACCACATTTTTGAGCTATTCTTCTCGAGCCTGATGTATTACCTCTATAGTAATATTCATATCTCCATCCTAATAAAAAACTTACCAGAAAAAATTATTAATAACAATCGTCATATTCAGTGGACTGAATACGCCGTATAACACAAACACAATAAACAAACAAGAATAAACTATCCTAAACTACACTTAATCCTAAGGGTTAGATCTATTCTAATAACCAAAATATAAAATAAAAATCAAGATTAATTTTCATTCCCCGATAACGACGTCAAAACTTGATGTGTTGTTGTGGTGTATATTTTTATGATTCAAGTTTTAAATTTATATTTTTCCGACTTAACCAAAAATAATACTTTAACGGGCAGTGTACCCAGTCGGTGGTAGATCCATGGTAAGTAGGGTGTCAAACACTTGAAGCGAGGTTAAATCTCTCAATTTATTAATATTATGTTTTCTAATCTAAGTTATTTTTAATCTAAGTCAAACCTGTGCTAATCCTATGTTAGTTCTAATCCTAATTCTAACAGGTAAAGGGGGCTTTCAGCCTAAGAGACTGGCACGAGTTTGGTGGTGACTACAATTAATTCAAGACACTTTAACCCACCGCAAGCCAATTACAAAAGATAAAAGAGCGTTCGAAGAGCCTTATGATAAAAACTGTATTAGCCATTATTAATCTGCTTAAAAGTTGGTTTTGTTTATTTAGTGCAATGATACTTATCTCAAAGGTGGCTATCATTCTTAGATTAGCTGGACTTCATCCTACGAACCTAGAACACATTTAATTCTTTCATAATCAAAGCATCCTCATAAATCCTTATTTGCTGATTATAATCTATCTTAGGGATTAAAGCAATGGTGATATTGTTAAACCCTAGCTCATAAAAGACTTTACCCACTTACTGCTAAATGGAGATTTATACTCTAGTAGTACCACTCGCCTCACATCCAATGAATCAAAACGTATATTTGTTGAATTATCTAGGTTCACCTGCTAGTCAACTTGATACAATAACTCAAAGGCAATATCCGATAACAAAAAGGTTAAGACCAGAAAGCGTATCTTAGTACGGATTTAGCAGAACAATAGTTGTGAAACCTATGATTCTAGATGTATATAATCACTATATGGAGAGCATCCGCATCTAATCTACTTGGTATGTATCACTAAATCCAGTTGATGATAGGTTCTCAATACAAAAGACGTAACCAAGTTAAATTCGATATAGATCAAACAAGCATACAATGATAAATTAAGAAATCAAGATCTAAACAAAACTAAACATTCAGATGTTCATAATAATGGCTAATACCCAAAGGTATTAGCCTTCAAACATCATAATTAATACAAGAGTAATGGCTTAGCCAAGGTAAACTAACCGAGTTAACGAATGATACCAAAAATTGAACGATTACAAAAGTATAATAAATTACACGTTGTCTCCTATGGATTGGAATGCGTTGCAGGACCTCTTCTTCTCTTTTTCTCCTCTGAAAATCAACTTTTGTGGTTTAGGTATCGAGAATATGATTTAGCACACTTAAAACTCATTTTTGAGTTTTCTATTTATAAGGTCTGGAGTCAGTGTCGATACAGCGTATCCAATGTATTGGATACGGATTATTGGGGTTTCTTGGAGTAGGGACCACGTTTAATATCTTCCTGAGGAGGTGTCATTTTATACACTTTTTCGGGGTTATTTAACCCCCTAATTCGTGCATTTATGCCTAAAATAGGTACTTAATCTTTCCTTTTTAGGTATTCAGCATTTGGAAGGCATTTGGAGGAAATACACGTGACTTGGGCTCATTTTGAGCAGAAACGGACAAGACTACGAACCTACACCAACATCTCTTAAGAATTTCTACTTAGCAGCTAGAGACGGCGTCACAGATTACACGTGACGCCGTCACAACTCATCTCAAAAGGGCATCACAAAATATCATGACGGCATCAAGAAGCAACGACCCAAACCATTATCTAGAATATTCTATTCATGACGGCGTCACGATTAAAACGCGACGCCGTCACCGCGATTTTCCTCTATATATAAATCCGTTTTTAGGGTTTTCAGTGTGTAACTTTAGAGTAAAATAAAGGGACGAACCTTAGTTCGTTTAGCAACTGTTAGGGATGATTTTAGGGCCTCAAAACCCTATTGTACTTCCTTCATTCATGTATTTAATCAGGTAAAGACAATCTTAAATCATTCACTATGTCTTGTTTGTTTGATTCTATATCTGTCATGCTTTATCTATATTAACATGCTTGGCTAAACATTCTATTGTGTTTATTATGATTGTATGAAATCTAAGGATGTAGATCTTAGTGGTGTTGCTTCTTGTGATGAATATGCATGTTAGGTCTTAGAAAACCAGCTTTTGTCTGTATCGATGTTGATATATGTAATTTTGAAGCAAAAGATGGACATATATGTAATTTTTAAGTTTGTTTGGATATATATGTAATTTCTTTGCAAAATAGGGATATATATGTAATTCTCCCTTTATTATATTGTTATCACCAGTAGCTTTATGATTATATTTAGTTTTAATACTAAATCCAAACCAACCTCTCAACATATGAATTTACTTCTTGCATAAAATATAATAACACAAATAATAATCTTCTCTCAGCCTTTAGAATTCCCCTGTTAGACCGTGGATACAACCTCCTAACCTAATCCCCCAGAGAACGATAACATCCCTCGAGTCTTGCCTTATACTACACTACAACGATTAGGTACACTGCCTAGGGAGTTGTAAAACTTCTTGTAGAAATCACTTACGACAACCACAACAAGTTTTTGGCGCCGCTGCATGGGGAATAGTTAGGTTTTGATCATAGTTTAGCTTAGTTCTACTCGCTTGAATCCTTTTAAGTGAGATAAAATTCCTGTCATTAACTTCTGTACTCTTCCTTTTTCTATGTGCCCTTTATCTTAACATTTTAACTTTTGTAAATTATAATGAATAGGTATGGTTATTCTAGCGTAGGTAATTTTATGTATTCTCCGTAATCAACTCTTGGTGTTCCAACAACATCAAGATGAATCTATCTATGATTCGTGGACTCGTTTCAAAGACATAATCTGAAAAGTCCCAAATCATGGCCTTAGTATATGGACCCTAATTTAAATCTTTCTTAAACATCTCAACTCGTTATCCCGTCATATCATCAGTTTGACAGTAGAAGGGGATCTTAAGAAGTTTAGTGATATGGGAGAATGGTATGCCATAGAGGATTGTGCCCAATATGATATATAACATCTCGTGTTTTAGGTCATTGAACACATTAATGTATTTCATAATTTATTTTTAGGGTTTACGCCGGTTGCTCTTAAATCGTATCGTTACGCTAAATCGCGTATACTAAAAAATGACCATTCAATGTTAACGGGCAATTAACGATTAAACGTGTTACATCAAGCAAGGATAAATGATTATATGAGGATAATTATCAACCTTTTGTTCCCTCTTGATTTTTATTGGTTACGTAAAATGCTTACGTTTTCACGATAAAATGCTTTCGGCTAGCCATGGAAGCACCAAAACCTATCTACCTTAAGAAAATACCACAATTATACCCATACACAAAAGTAATCAAAATACGATCCGATATATGTCCAAGTGCCGATAATGCAAGGGATAGTAGCCAAGAAATATCTATTTCATGACTATTTGCGCTAAAAATAAGATAGAGCTTAGCTTAGGGAACCAAGTCTACACTTTACATACACGTGACCACTTCCCTAGAAATCCTACTTTGGTACTGACTTAATCATCTATGTATATAAGGCCTTAGCTAAGCAAGTAAACCACATCTCTCATTTACAAAGTGTAAACAAGAACAAAACCCTCCCTTTCTCTCTATACATAGCCACAGCTCAAAATTATTATCTTAAGCAATCCATACAAAATTTTCTACCACATATACAAGCATACACACATCATATCTAAGACCTACTAAGGTGGTTTCAAGGCTTGGTTAACCATTTGCAAGGAAGGAAGCAAGAAAAGGAAGCTAGGGTTTACTTGGGAAAATTAGGTTTTCACCTTATATTTTCAAGCCAAGGGTTGTAATCACAAGGGTGTGATTGTTATTATTTTCTCTACTCATCCACTCAAGGTTATTTAAAACCCTAATCAATTCATACTTATGATTTTATGTGTTCATATGTTCTATTTAGCTAAATCACCATTTAGGGTACTTTTGAATATGTAAAAATGAATTTTTACATATGATCAATGTTTTGTGAACTTATTTACATGTTATATGGATTCTAATATGATGATATAATGAAGGTATAACTCTTGTACACACTTGGTTTAAGTATAAAAGTTCATGGGTAAACATTTTAAAATTTGGGTTTCATAACAACTTTTGATTAAGTAAGATTAGAGGACTTGTATCTTGAACACATGGGAAAAATATACTAATTAATCTAATATATGTAGGACATAAGTATAAGTATTGTAAGTATTGTAACAAAGTGTTGAAGCTTTAATGGTACAAAAATTCAAGCTAAAACTTGTCTTAAATGAAAAACTTCAACTTTCTTCTGTTTGGGTTCGAATTTGGTAACAGCCATATTAGGTTTTATAAATATAGTACATCTCATAAGGATTCCAAAATGATAAGAAACTCGAAAATCAGATTTATAACGAAGAAGATACAACGCAAAATACTTATAAAACAAATTTTATAAAAAGTTTACTATTCATGGCAGAACTTATACTTTATAAACATAATACTATTGATAAAACTTTCAATTACGAGAACGTGTTCGAAAGAATCACTAAAAACAGAGCTATAACGAATAAGATACGACATTTATGGGTTTTGCGTTAATAAGTTATAAACTATAATGAACAGTAAAAACACTATTCACAACAGAATCTTGAAAACCTAAAAATGTGATTTTATGATCACTCCATCTAATACGAAGCCCGGGCGTAAGAATCGCGAGAAACGACTTAAAAAACGACAAAGTTTATGTCATTTTGCTAAACGCGTAATTATAAACTTTCTACTTTATAAATACGATTTCACTTAAACGATTAGATGGTGATATAGCTATATAGAAATATATATATTATTAGTTATCAAAGTGCTATATTACTAGGGAATTTCATAGTTCATTTAGATATACAAGGTTTAGCAATGCGTTAAAACTTTATTTTAAGGTTTTGCAGAAAGAGGTTACGGCGTAACTTCGCTAGTTACACAATAATCATGTGGTATTTTATAAAATTTTAGTTTATAAGTTTATGGCATAACCATAAGAAGGGTTACGTCGTAATTTAAATATGTTACATCGTAACCATGTATGCTACGCCGTAACTGCTGCTAAGTCGGCAAAGCTACCACACGATTACGGGTCGGGTCGGTCTCGAAAGTTGCCTCCTAACTGCTGGAACCTGCAAAACAAAGTAAAACATGCAACCAACTAACATGCGGAAAATGAAATTTATTGATAAAAAGATGAGTTTACTCCTGACAAGCACTTTTGTTTATTAACGAGTCTTTATGTTAGACTCATGCCCACTTTACGTTTTGTCGTGGGTATCTTCTCTTTGGTTCATTTCTTGTCGGATCATTTTTCTGAATCGTGATCCGTTCTCTCGTCCGAGAGACAAGGTGTCTTTTATTTCTCCGATAACACAAATGAAGCTATTCCCATTATCAAAAGAATATCTGGTTATTTCAAAAGTTTCCATATGAACCATAAGTGGATCATATTTCTTATCTCCATTTTCTTGTTTTTCGTCCTCTTCTAACCAATAATCGTACCACCATTCTTTGGCCTTACCGTGGATATTCTTACGGTTTTCCCATATCATGTCAAGAATTTGACCCTTCTTTCCAATTCCTAATTCATATTCATTGGCTAGTTGCTCGATTTCAAGATCAAACACCTACTTATAATCATCAAAGCTTCTTTCCATTGGGTCTTTGTCAGGATCCAATGCCTCTTCGAAATAATGGATGACCCAGGATTTCAACAAGGCCTTCTTTACAGATTCGTTCACATTTGTGTTTCCTACTTTAACTATCATCCATTCTTTTTTAATTATTTTACCGGGGATTTTCCCCTTTACTAAAAAAAATCATCCATTCTTTAAAGGTGTAGTCCCTAGGTCTAGGTTTGTTATCATGTGAATTTTCTTTATACCATCCCGCATAACTTTGTCCCCAAATTAAGTCATTCAGCTGGCAACCTCCATATCTGACTAATAAGAAATCGGGAAATGATAGTCCTACCCCTTTAATATATTTTCTTTCACTATCATGGTTACAGTACCAAAATTTTAAATTCCCAGCCCTAGTTCTTTCGTAGATTTTAACCCCTCCGTCGCAAATACTCTTGTCGGGGTCATATGTGGGCCACATCCTCACCTTTCCATTGTAAGTTTGCATGATAGGTTTACCAAAATGTTTGACAAGAATGTATTCGTCAAGCCTTAATTTCTTTTTAACCTGTTGTTCTTGCCTATCCTGCAGATTGTCTGTTTTTAATGATTTCGAAGATGGGTTTCCTGGGGGGCAACTAGGTTCATTATTACTGATTGAACTCATCGTAAGGATTTTTTCCGTAGGGATCATAAAGTTAGGGTACTTTTTCTCCATGTCAAACATAATCCTATCGTTACCTACCCCAAGTGAAATTTCCCTGTTAAAAACATGGATTTTGGCATGAATGGTAGCCAGAAAAGGTCTGCCTAAGATAATAGTTTCATTAGGGGTCCCATTGATGATCAAAAAATCAAAAGGGAATAAGAATTTATCAATTCCTATTAAGAATGTTTTCAACCATCCCTAATGGTGACTTTTTCGTCATATCGACCACTTTTATAAGCATATTGGTTTTCCTAAGGTTGGTCAGCTTCAAGAATTCAAATATACCCCTAGGAATGACATTTACACTAGCCCCTAAATCGGCCATAACATCAAAGTTAAAATTACCAATAGTTCAAGGAAGTATAAAATTCCTTAGATTTTGCTCCTTAGGCGGTAATTTGCACTGTAGGACCTTTGTCGTCCTTTCCTTATTATTTTGAGTTACATGAGAGTCAGAATCAGACAGAAAAGATACTATGTGGAGACTATTAAGCTTACTTGAAGAGATAGGTATATTTAGCGTCTCATGATCAACATTAACCACCTTGCATTGCCCGGTAGATGAGCTTGGAGCTCCATTGGTTGTCCTAGACTAGAGTTCCTTGGTTAATTGCTTGATTTGGGTTTCTAGATTTTTAAGAGAGGCGCTCTGGTTCCTAGTGTTAATCTCCGCATTTTCTTGGAGTTTCTTAATCCATTCATCCATCTGGGCGCTTCTTCGTGCTGATTCTTCCTAATGCTTATTCATAAGCTCTTTTAAGCTTGGTCTCTTCTCCCCATAAGGTGGTCGATTATCAGTACGAGTGTAGTATCCCGGTGGACCTACACGAAATTTGGCTCCATTACTTCGGTTGAAGGGAGCAGAGCGCCCGAATTCTCCATACTTGACCTCTTCCAACTGTTTGACTTCCTCGTTGAGAGGACATTCTTTGTCAAGGTGAGGTCCTTCGCAGATTTGACATCCAACTTGGATCGCATGAACATTTTCTTTCAACTTTTTCATATCGCGTCCCAAGTTATCCAGTTTACTTACAATTGCAGCAAGTCCATCAGTATTACTGTTGCTGCTAACGTTCCTGTTTGATGTCCCATCGTGCAACTTTTGAGAGTGGTCAGCCATAGTTTGTATTGCCGTCAGAGCTTGAGTTGGTGTCATCTTAAGAATTGGTCCCTACGAATCAAGTAACTGGTGGTTCATAGTGTTCAACCCTTTATAAAAAATGTTTACCTTTTGATGGTTGTTTATGTCATGGGTTAGGCATTTATATAGCAAATCATTATACTGTTCCCAAGCTTGGTATAACGATTCATTGCTTTCCTGCTTGAAGTTGTAGATGTCTTTAAGTCGTTTAGCTGTCTTGGATGGTGGACAATACTTTTGGATAAAGGCTTTTTTAAGTAGGTCCCAAGTGTTGATAGCTCATGGAGTGAGTCTATCCACCCATCTTTTAGCTGATACAGTAAGAGTGAACGGGAACATACGTAGTAGTACTGCGTCTTGTGATACTCCAGGAATATTGAACAAATTTACAATGTTGAGGACTCAATCAACATGATCGTGGGCATCCTCATTCTTATTTTCGAAGAAGGTGTCTTCCCTCAATTCTCGCATGAATTGACTCTTTATCTCAAAGTTAACATTACCCTCGATTTCTAGTTTAACCACGCCCGGTGACTGGTTTTCTTATGACAATGCTAAGTATAGTTCCATGGTGAGAGTTGTGAGTCCCTTACTGAATATATCTCTGCAGCCTATTAAGGATGATAGCCAAGATGTATAAATACAGTTGACTATATAGAAACACTGATTATGAATACTATGTGTTAATGCGGAATCTTAACACCAGTACTAAGAAAAACAATATAGAACTAAATAATAACTTCTATTAATCTGCTTTGAATGATTACAGATTACTAACTATTGAGATATGATTTTGCTATGAGATATCTTGAGGCCGTCTGTCTAACTATGCCAAGAGGGATCCTTTTATAGACTAAGGATAAACCCTAACAGGCTTACAAAACGCATACATATCTTTTCCTAAAATATCTCATACATATCTCTTAAACGGTACTAACTATTTTCTACTAACGGTACTAACTAACTGATCAGTACTTACATTTTGTACTGTCAGTACTAACTATAACTATCAGTACTAACTATTTGTACTGTCGGTACTAAGTTAGGAAAACATAAATCCTAACAATCCTCCCTTAAACATGAATGTTGAACTCTTTTAACTTCATGTTTCTTCAAATTTATCTTCTTTAAGCTCTTAGAGGATGTATCCAAACACTCTTATCATTTCTTGATCTTTTAAACTCTATCCTTCTTCAGCAGCAACTTTGTCTTCTCAGCAACACAGCAACATCTTTTCAGCAACAATCCAACTAAGTTGGCTTTGTAGTTTTTGGCAAACTACCAGCCATTAACGGATTTGATGTTCCTTTACCAGTAGCCGTTTGCTCTGGGATAGTTAACTCTTACTCTTCATCTAAAAACATGGTGATTAATTACCATACAGTTTTTTGGTAAACTGTCAACCATCACGGAATTGATTTGTCTTTTTACAAAAAAACCGTTTGCTTTTGGACTACCAATGCTTCATTGGCCATAACATGGTGCATTGATAAACCATATAGTTTTTAGCAAACTATCAGCTATCAACAGATTTGATTAGTCTTTACCATGAACTGTTTGATCATGGACTAGCCAACTCTTCACCACAGAAGCAAGGTGAGTTGAGAACCCTACAATTTTTGGTAAATTGTCAACCATAAACGGATTTGAGAAGTCTTTACCATAAGCCGTTTGCTTATGGACTAGCCAGTTCTTATGCCTGTTAAGCATGGTGAACTGATGACCATTTGTTGTGTGGTTTTGACACCAACACTCAAAGATCCTCCTCATTTCCATCAAAGTCTTCAGGTTCTAACTCTGCAAGTAACTTCTTGATAAATCTAATCAACTCTAATGCCATAGTACTGTCTTCTTCAGACTCCAACTTTAATTCCAGCATTTGCACCAGTACTTTCTTTCTCAAAGGATACTTCTTCTCTACAAGCATATGAATGACTAATCCTGCCTCAGTCACTAAGGTGTGTACCCCTGAAGAACCATGTAGCTTCCAACTCACTATATTCCAATCCTGCTGAGAGTTCCAAAACTTATCTTCATCATCTGGATTGAACATAACCATCAAATCTCCCCAAAGTACTCTATCAAATCCTTCAGGTATCTCATCTTGATATCTGTCCATTACCAGTTGATACACAGCATTCAAATCTTCTCTATCAAATATGGACAACACCCTCATCAAAGTACTAAAGTATCTCTTTTGTCCATTGCTTCTAATCACCACATTTTGATTTATCTCCTCTAAGTGTTCAGCTTTATCATCTTGTGGTTTAGTTCCAAGACACTCTGTTTTCCATTCTTTGATAGGATATTTCCTGTCAAGTATTTCATAATCCACTTCTTTTTCCTCATCTGGAGCTATTGTTAAATGTAATCTCAGCTCATCATTCTCTTTCTCACTATCATCTTCAGAAGTGTTTTGAATGAATCTTCTTTTCCTTGACTTCATCTTTTTCCTAGTACCAAGTTTTCTCTTTCTGGTGCTTTCTTCTCCTTTATTCTCCTCCTTGGCTTCTTCTTTATTCTCCTCCTTGATCACTTCACTTTTAGAGGAATCAACTCCTTTCTCATTCATCCTTTTGATCAGTCTTTCATCTTCAGCAGACCCAATAGAGATAAAAATTCTTCAATCTGTCCTCTTTAATCTTCTCATTACAATAGATTGTACTTCTCAAACTTCTTGATTTTCAATTCAGCATGCTTGAAGTTTCCTACATGCTTCAAGTAGGTCATCATTTGATTTCTCAGTTGATTCTTGGTTGGGGTCATGTTCCTGATGGCACTCTAATCCTCTGTTGTGTAAGGAATTTTCTTTGAGCAGCAATTGTGTCATGAAGGAACTTTACTCTTTCTTCTATTGTAAATTGCTCTCTTTCTTGTTCTTGAAGCTTCTCAGCAAGAAGTCTATCTGCCTCAATCCTTGCCTTTATATCATCAAAATTTCTTATGAGAGCTTCATTGGCAGCTTTTTCTTCAGCTATTCTATTTCTTTTCCTTATTCACATTCCCATCTTATGTGTATTTTCCTAGCCATCTCTTCATCACTTTCAAGCTGTTTAAACTTTTTCTCAGCTTCAGGAATACCATCAGATTCACTTTCAGATTCATCCTCCTCTTCAATTTTCTTCTTTCCTTTGTCTTTTGGATCAATCTTTGGAAGAGGCTTTTTTTAATGTCAGAAGGAAGTGAATCTATATAGGTGGTAGGCATAGGTCTGTCAAGTTTCTTCAATATACTTCAACTCTACACTTTCTCCTTTTCTTAAAAAAATGCTTTGGCTTGACTCATGTGGAAGAACTTAGCTATTGTTTCATCATCTCCAAATATTGTAGAAGTGGGTGTTTGAGTGAGTTGAGTAGCAATTTCTTCTTCAACATGATCTTCAGTACCTTTTCTTTGCCCATCAGTACTTTCATATTGCTGTTCAGTTGCTTCAATGTGTTCTTCAGTTCCTTTATTTTTCTCTTCAGTACCTTCATTTTGCTCTTCAGTACCTTCATTGTGCTCTTCAGTACTAACTTTGGATCGTCTAGTACTAAACTACTTAGTCTGTCAATACTAACTTTCTCCATGTCAGTACTAACTCCCTCCTTGTCAGCACTAAGTACATCTTCAGTACTAAGTATATTCTCATCAATCTCCTTGTCTTCATCCACCATTTCTCTTGTCCTCCCCTCATCTTGAGCATTCTCTGTTTCCATATGATCAACTGTATCTTCAGGTATTGCATCAAACAGAGGATCTATTTGAACTGATGACTCTCCTTTAGCAAACTTCCTCCCTTGTTTGGATACAGACTCTTTGTGCACCCTATGTTTCTTTGAGAAGCTCTTTCTTGGTAATCTTTGCTTCAATGAGACATTTTCAGCTATGATCTATGAGTTGTGATCAGGTTTAGCTTGCCTCTAGGCTTTGTGATTGTTTCTGAGCCTTCAAGTGTTTGTATTTCCTTGGGCTTGATTGAAACCTCGTGCAAATAAAGAGAGACAAAGATCTAGACACTTTGGAGAGTCATGTCACCTCTCATCCCTGTGAAAGGATTTTCACTGGGATGATATGAATACCCTCCAAGATGACTCACCAGAAGTTTCTGGATTAGAATCTGGAATAGTAGTAGTGGGTGATGGTCTTGGGGGATAGGTTATGCTAGTGATCAATAGGTTCGCACTAGTTTGAGCAGGAGATGAGTCAGTCTGGTGGCTCATTAGGTACATCACTAGTGGGAGCAGGAGAGGGTGTTGGTTGTGCTTCAGATGGTCTATCTGAAGGAGCACCCTCATCCTGAGTTGGTTGTACCAACATAGTGGCAAACAAAGGGTGCACTTTCCCTGAGAAATGCTTACCCTTCTTAACCATGAAAGAAAAGACTTTACTAGTTAAAGTATTTACAGGAAAATGATCTATCGGTTACTGACACCATTAGATAGTTGTTTATCTAAAAAGATAGATATAAAACTGTGGGTACATTACAAAACTTTTTCTAGCATCTAATGTCTAAGAATACCATCAATAATTAATTTAGAAAAAAATAAATTATACTTCTGATTAGATGTTAAGCAGATGACAGCAGTGGCAATGTTAGTAGGAATTTGATCCCAAGAGGTACTTTTGGAACTAAGACAATGATTAATTGTATGAAATAAAAACCTCCATTAGGGTGAAAACAAAGCTTTATTAAATGTTAGCAACTGTTAAATCCCCTCATACCCCATTAGTGTATACATCAAATATTGCCTGATTAGGTAAATGATGTCTATCCCATCAGCATCATCAAAAGAAGATCACTTCTTTTTTGATTGCTCAGTGATTAGAAAAACAGACTTGCCAGCTACTTTGGCAGTTATGTGCCCTTTAACATTTTTGATTGTTTTGGAACTTTAGCAGGAAGTCATAAAACTGTTCAACAAATTGTAGTAGATACAAAAGGACTTACTGTGAGAGCATGATGGATGAAACTGCGATTTAGAAAAATCAATGATCTCGAGAAACTCTACAATTTCCTTCAGCTTTCTCAAATATGCGCCATGTTATGCTATCGGACATGAATCAAGAACAATCCATTGTACTTGAAAGAGAGATTCGTCGTTTTAAGAGAGATTATTAGGGGCTGTAACTGGCGATGTATTTTAAAGAGAGTTATGAGTAAGGAACTGCGCAATTTGGGATGGGTTTATATAGGTTTAGGAGAACCTTAATTTCAGGGAAACAGTGTTCAATTTTACACTTTGTACCCTTGGCGGTCTATTTTTCTTTAACGTTCTAGTGTTGGTACAAACTCTTGCCCAGCGCGTGGTACTACTTTGCACTGTCGGTACTAACTTTGTCCAACCAAATGATCATGAACAATGTAATGGTATCAAGAAATGCTTTAGTACCATCAGTACTCTTCTCAAAATGACTCTCTGAAAACTCTTCGCAAACCTCATAGAAATGAGACCTATGGTTAACATGTTTCTTTATACAAACTATACAACACAGCATATTGCCTCCCTTTAACCAATGCGCTTATGGTATTTACATCCCATTAGTAACAACCAAGAAATGAAAATCTGCATAACATCAAAATTGCCTTGGTGAGTAATTCAGCTCTTTGTCATTTCAGTGTGTATGTTAAGCACCTGAATGAGTTTATTTTTCATAAGCATCTCTTATGAAATGGTGCCTAATAGCAATGTGCTTTGTTTTGGAATGATATACTGGATTCTTGACAATGCAAATGGTGCTTTCATTATCAATGTAGATCTTTGTGTTCATGAAGTTGAACCCATAGTCTAACATTTGATTTTGAATCCACAAAAAATATGCCCACAGCAGCTTGCAGCAGCAACATATTCTGCTTCTATAGTAGAAGTAGCCACAATGGTTTGCTTTTTGCATTGCCAAGAAATGAGTCTCCTACCAAAGAAATTGAACAACTCCTTATTGTGGTTTTCCTTGTCAAGATTTGATCAGCATAGTCATATTATGGTAGGTTCCAGGTCAAATGAAGGACACTCAGGATACCAAAAGAACCCATGTTTGGTTGCCTTTAGGTACCTAAAAATTCTCTTGAACAACACTTAGATGGGAAAGATTTGGAGCTGACCTGTAAACCTAGACACAAGCACAGACTGCAAAAACATATATCAGCCTAGATGCGCTAGTCATGGATACCATTAAAGAGCCATTTCATGGACATATAGAGATGAACATCCACATCAGTGGGCATCCTATCCTGACTAATGCTTTGAGTCTCATTGGTGTATTGCAGTTTAACATTTGCAAAGTCAAACTTCTTCAGGATTTCTGCAACTACTTATCCTGACCTAATAAAGATACCATATGGGTTTTTTTTGACTTTGTAATCATAATAGAAAGTAAGTGAGCTCCTCCCAATTGAAACTCATCTGAAAATCTACTCTTATTAATGCCTCAAACTCTCACACCAAGATTTTCTTTGTTAGAACCCAAGATGATATCATCCACATAGATTGAATAGTATGATATAGGTTTGTCTTCTTTAGGAGATAGTTTTGTCAATGGTTGCCTCTTCTGTATCCATGTCTTTTCACGAAAGTTGATAAAGTGCTACAGGCTCTGGGAGCTTGATGAAACCATATAGAGCTTTTACACTTTGTAGGACGTTTTGGGTATATTTAGGATCTAGAAAAACCTGGGGTGAGAACACATATAACCTCTTCATCAATTTTCTCATAAAGGAAATGGCACTTTTCACATCCATTTGTAGACTATAAAGCCCATATATGAGGCAAGACCTAAAAAGATCCTTATGGTTCAAGTCTGGCTAGGAGCAAAAAACTCATCATAGTCTTGTCCTTCTCTTGCCTATGTCCTCCTGATGAGCAACTAACCTTGCTTTATTTCTTGACACAAATCCTCTTTCATCTTCTTATTTCGATAACCCACTACTTTGTAACGATAGCCTTCTTCCATAAGGCTAATCTACTATGAACCCATACTTTCTGTATCTCGAACTGCAACAATTCTTCTTGCATGACTTCAAAACCAGCTATTCATCTTCAAGAGACTTCTGAAATCTTCTGGGGTTCATGTTGAGACAGGAAAACAGAGCAAATAAACAATGATGAAAGTTCCTTATGGTTTGTTTCTTTTGCTTTTGAACATTAGCAACAAAGCTATGAGCTCCAGAACTTGATTTCTTTGCTTCTTGTTTGAACTGCTGAGTTTGGATCTCCTAGAATAAGAGCTGAAGGATGAGAGGAATGAATCCTTGATGTGGGAATAGGACTAAACATTCACAACAGTTTCCAAGTTTGTGAAGTCTAGAGCCACTGCAAACCTCATCATCAATAAGATGTAGTAGTGAAGAGATACCATCAGTGGCATTTTGATATAATATCATCAAGTGGAGGTATTTATGCGTCATCTTCTTTCCGGATTTGTATGGATCAGAAAGAATTAGTCCCTCATGACGACTGGCAGTTCTAACTGGTAAGCTAACAATATTAACTAGGTTAGTACTTGCTAGTCGTTAGCTGGTGTGTAACCAGTACCTAAAAATGTTTAGTACTGCTTAGGTTAGCAGCCCCTTCTTGATAATCAAGACTCATTTTAGGTTATCAGTTTTTTTGTGCAAACTTCTTTCTGAGAGCTTCAGCTTCCTCATTTGCCTCCTTTCTTGCCTCTTAAGTCTTTCAAGGTCATCCATAAAGACTTGTTCTTCCTCTCTTGGACCTTCTCTCTTATCATCTATTGTTAATGCAGGAGTGATTGTTGAAGAATAAGAAGGCCATAATCTTCTTGGGTTCATGTTGAGACAGGAAACAAGCAAATAAACAATGATGAAAGTCCTTATGGTTAGTTCTCTTTTGCTTTTGAAAATTAGCTACAAAGCATGAGCTCCTAGAACTTGTAGTTACTTTGTTCTTGTTTGAACTGCTGAGTTTGGATCTCTAGAATAAGAGCTGATGGATTTTTGTGAGGAAATGAATCATTGATGTGGAATAGGGACTAACATTCACAACAGTTTCCATGTTTGTGAAGTCAGGGCTCTGCACTCCTTCACTCATAGATGAAGTAGTGAAGATTACCCTTCAGTGGATTTTTGATAAATATCCTTCAAGTGGAGGGTATTTCTGAGTCTTCTTCATTCAGGATTTGTTGATCAGGATAAGAGATATAGTCCCCTCATGAGGACTGGCCATGTACTTTATAATGGTAAGGCTAATCCAAGTATTAACTTGGTTAGTACTCTAGCTTTTGCTGGTGTGACTAACAGTACTAAAAATGTATGTACTGCTTAGGCCTTAGCAGCCCCTTCTTGATTAATAAGTTCTTAGTTTTTGTGCAAACTTCTTTTCTATGAGAGCATTCAGCTTACTAATTAGCCTCTGTTCTTGCCTCTTAAGTCTTTAATAGTCTCCATTAAGACTTGTTCTTCACCTCTCTTGGACCTTCTCTACTTATCATCTCTTGTTAATCCAGGAGAGATTGTTGAAGAATAGAAGGCCATATTGGTATACAAACGGTCTTGAGAAGATTCATCTTTTTTTTTCAGAATCCCCTGGGGCATCAATTAATATCTTCTGTACCATGCTTTTTGGTTAGCTTTTGTTGACCTGCTATGTAGGTTAGCTTAGATTCTCTGACTAACAGGATGATAATTCATAGAATAGTCAAATAATCCAAGTTAAAAAAAAGCCAAGTTGGTCCTTTCCCTGCAACATTTAGTTTGTTCTCTAAGAAGGTGATGTGCAGGTTTTCTTCAACTCTTTTGGATTCTAAATTGTATACTATAAAAGCCTTGCTTTTGCAGGGAGGACTACCCAACTAAAATCCTTCATTGATTTACCAGGCAAACTTGCCCAGGTGGTCAAATGGTATTCAAGTATGGGTCAACATGGCACCCAAAAGGTTTATCATAAAAACTTATAATTGGTATCTTGCACAGTTAAAAGTATATGGTGTCTTATTTGAGGCTTGGTCACTAATACACTGTTGTAATAACAAAGTTAGTTTTTTTTTAAACTAACTGCTTCAGCCCAAAGAAGTGTTAGGTAAAAATGTATTGCAAAGCTGGTCATTGTAGCCCTCAATATAAGAGTCCTGTTCTTTATCTCAGCAATCCATTTTGGTTGTGGAGTTCTGGGGCATTACTGTATTCCCTCTTGATTCCTTTTGACACACAGAATTCAATCACATCCGTGTTCTTCTTAAATATCTGTTACTTTATCACATCTAATAGTTTTTAACTTTTGATTCAATTGGTTCTCTATCTATTCTTATAAAGTCCATTAAGGATTGCCACTTAGTTTCCTCCTTTGTTCTAAGAAAAATTCCCATCTAAACCTGTAAAATCATCAGTGATAACTAGGCAATAGGGTCTTTATGGTTTAAACTCCTTACTGATGTAGGTCCAAAAACTAATCCCATATGAAGAAGTTGTAGGTGTGGCTAATAGAGCTTCTGTTTTTGGCCTTACAGTGAGGCCTTGTGTTTGATTTCCTTTCTGACAAGCAACACAAGTGTGGTCATTTTGAAAAGTTAGAAAGGTTAGACCTCTTTACAAGGTTTCCCTTAACAAGTTTGTTTAGATTTTTGAAATTAACATGACCCAACCTCCTATGCCATTTGTTAGATTCATCAGTTGTAGCCTTTGCAATTAAACAAGCCAATCCTCCTGAAGGAACAATGTTCTCTAAATTAAAACTGTACATGTTGTTTTGTCTAGGGATTTTAAGTAATACTTGATTTTCATCAGGTAACTTAAACTCAGAAGACAAAACAAGACATTCAGAGTCAGTAAACAGAACCTTGTTCTTTTTGTCACACATTTGTGACACAGAAAAGAGATTGAAATGCTGAAGTTCTTTTACAAAGCATACATCCTCAAAATCTAACTTACCCGTTTTAATTTTACCTTTACCAGTGATATAACCTTTACTACCTCCAAAAGCAACAGGGCCACCATTAAAGTCTTGAAATTCAGCAAGGTAGGCCTTGTTCCTAGTCATGTGCCTGGAACATCCACTATCAACAATTCCTTTATTCTTTAGAGCTCTATGTGGATAATCCTGCACATTAAAAGAAAGAGATTAGATTCTCTTAGGGACCCAAGCCTGTTTGGGCTTGAGTCTGCCTAGTGGATCTTTGAAAGTGTAACAATTTCTAAGATTGGATCCACCATTGTATTTGGAGATATTGTGCCAGTTGTATCTTTGTGGTCTCCAATTACAACCTGCTGAGGGCTTAACAGCAGTTTCCCTTTTTCCCCCAACAGTACTAACTGCATTTACCTTAGCAGCATTAACTTTTTGTTTTGAAAAATCTGTTCTAAGTACTGTTGGCTTTTTGAAAGGTCTTGAGGATGATGAATGAGTTTTGTAAAAAACATTTGCTGGTCTAACTCTATTCACAATGGGCTTAACAGTATTAACTTTCATGGCAGTACTAGTTAGTACTGTCTGTCTGTTAACATTTTGCCTAGCAGTACTAAATTTTTTAGTAAATCGGATAGTGTTTTTTTCAGTTTATTCACTGGAATTATAAATGTTTCTGTTAGTTATGCTGAAGGGAGTACAAATTGGTTTTGTTTATTCACTCTTTGCACATTATTCCAACCATTGTTTAACTCAGCTTTTCTTGCCATCCTCTTCTCATGGAAATCACAATCTCTAATTAAATGATTAAGACTACCACATACAAAACATGCTCTTACAGTAAACCCATACCCCAACTCTGTCTTATCAACTTTAGGTTTTTGACTATGTGTGTATTGATTCTTAACAGTTTCCCTAGGAGTTTTTACTTGCTTATTAGCAAAACTAGGTGTTTCTTGTTGTTTTGTTGGTATAGACACACACTCATCTTCACTATCTGATTCATACTCCTCAATGATAGGAGCATCAGACCAGACCTTAGGTTGACATTCTACATTAGATTCATTGACAACTGGTTCAGACACTAATTCAGAGGGTTCTGCACTAATGTTAGATTCACAGGTATCAAATTCACTTGATTGTGATTCAGATTCACTAGGTTGAGTCTGTTTTGGACCATATGTAAACTTAGAATCATCTATTTCTACATCAGGTCCTGAAGGCATGTAATTTCCTGTCATGGGTGGGGGTACAGCATGCATTCCTTCTGCTGTATTACTACCTATCATACAAAGGTTGTTTTTCTAACTTACTCTCTTTATTCATAAATACACTCTACAACACTTCTTTTTCATTAATCAAAAATACCTTTCATATCTGTGATCCCCATATCCAAGGCTTAAAACTAACTTTAGCACTCATTTGGGTATTTAGCAGAGTTTACTAAGATTCTTAGAAGAATTATGCCATTTTTCTACTTTAGCCTTTAAATCTTCTTTTTCTTTTTGAGCTTCTGCTAATAATTTCTTATGGTATGTGAGAACATCTGTTTTATCATCTAAATCTATTTTCATAAACTTTATCTTTTGTTCATACCAAAGTTGTCCTTGTTGATACTGGAGCAATCTAACTGTGCTTCAAACTTTCTTAAGATCCTTGTGAATAGCCTTTATTTCTATGATTGCTATCTTTTGTTGTTTCTCTTGAGCATATTTTGTTTTTTAAGATTAGCATAAAGACTCTTTACACTGATTTGTAAAGAAAAATACCCTCTGTGTCTGAGTCTGAGCTTTTGCAAGCCATCAAAGCATAATCTTCATCTTCTGAATGATTTGTCCAATCCACACCTTCTCCATCAATTGTCACCAATGCTTTAGAATCCTCCTTCTGTACAGTTCTGCTCCCATCCTTGTTTCCAGAATTCCATGCATCTCTCCTCCTGTTATCTTGAGTTCCCTTGATTCTACACTCTCTAGCAAAATGCCCTGTTTTGTGGCAATTGTAGCATTCCACTTTGGTTTTATCAAAGCCAACAGGTTCTTTTGTTCAAAGTGTAGCTTTCTTCCTGTCTTTTTATAAAACTTTTTCATTCTCATTTGAGATCTGGCACTTGCGACTTTTATGTCATTTCTTCACGATCATATTAATCAATCTATTCCATGTCTCATGATCCAGTTGAGGGCAACTTGATTGATTAGCAAGTAATGAGTATGATGAAGTTTGTTCATACTTTGAGTTTTGACCAGAAAGATTTGGAACACAATAAGCGGTACTAACTTCATTAGTACTGCTAGTGTTCTCAGAGACAAAAGCTACATTTTGCGGGCTAGAGGATGATGCAGTAGAGCCTTTTATATCACTCTCAAAGACTCTTAGATTATTGTATAAATCATCCAAAAACTTTGGATGTCAACCCCTGGTTTGGGTCCTTATTCTAAGGAAACTTGTGGACCAGGCAGTGGTTAGAGATCTTAGAAATTTTATGATTTGCATCCTCTAGTAGTTACACCTCTACATGTATCTCTAACTGACTCAGGTGACTTTGGAACCTGTCATAGCCTTTGTGAAGCCTTTATGTGTTGGATATTGAGAATCTTCAAACTGTTGCTTCATGATATATACTTCTGGCTATTTTCTTGGATTCTCATTTCCCACCAATCTAGATTTAATGGCAATCCCACATCTCTTTTGCATCAGTCATCTTATGGAACTTAGCAAGATGATCTTCTGGTAGGGCCATAAGCAAAGTTGTCCTTGCTTTTCTCTCTCTTTCCCTTGCTATAATCTCCTCAGCAGTTCTAGGAGGCATAAACCTTAATTTGTTCCTGATGCTAATTTGTAGTGTTGGATACTGGACAATTCCCATTTTGTATAACTCCCAGATTGGATAGTCTGTATGGGCTAAATTGTGCTCCATTTTCATAGCCCATATATCATATTCTCCCTTTTTGAGAATAGACAGCTTGATGGTTGATACTGTATGAGGAGTTTGTTGGGTTGGTGTTTGTGATGATGGTGGAGGTGGTGGAATTTCTTCTTGTGATACAGACATGTTAAAGGTTTATAGCTGGATTAGATTGTTCTTCTTATTCAGAGTTTCTCACAGGCTCTGATACCACTTGTGAGTCCTACTTTTTAGATTCTTCCTGCAGACTATTAAGGATGATAGCAAGATGTATAAATACGGGTTGACTATTTAGCAAAAAACACGATGATTATGAATACTATGTGTTAATGCGGAATCTTAACACCAATACTAAGAAAAACAACATAGAACTAAATAATAACTTCTATTAATCTGCTTTGAATGATTACAGATTACTAACTATTGAGCTATGATTTTGCTATGAGATATCTTGAGGCCATCTGTCTAACTATGCCAAGAGGGATCCTTTTATAGACTAAGGATAAACCCTAACAGGCTTACAAAACGCATACATATCTTTTCCTAAAATATCTCACACATATCTCTTAAACAGTACTAACTATATTCTACTAACGGTACTAACTAACTGATCAGTACTTACATTTTGTACTGTCAGTACTAACTATAACTATCAGTACTAACTATTTGTACTGTCGGTACTAAGTTAGGAAAACATAAATCCTAACAAGAGTATTGATATCTACTCCCCCATAGTTCCTGCAGAATTTAGAAGTTAGAAAGAGAAATGGAAATAATTACAAGAAATCAAATTAATACTTATTTTTTTAGCTCCCTGGCAGCGGCGCCAAAAACTTGATGCGTATTTTATTTTAAAATATATTTTATTCAAGTTTTAAATTTATAAAAGTTGATTCACCTGACAAACGCACTAACGGGAAGAGAACCCGATCGTGAGTAGTGTAGAGATGGTAAATCCGAGGTCGTCCTAAGACTAAGTGTCAATTAGTTTTAATTTGAAAGTGTCACATTTTGAAAATAGTTTGAGATTGATTTTAAAAGTAACAGGAAAGTAAAAATGCGAAAAGTAAAGGAGATAGAAGTTATCAGGGAGAGAAACGTGCTTGCCTAGCCATATCATTACTATCGTTATAACTACGTTTTCCTGTGCAATGTTACACCATGGTTTCATTAGTGGTTTCTAAAGTCGACAGACCTGAATAGATATATTTAGTCTGCCATATAACTCCTGCGATCTCGAATCCCTTAAAAGTCACGAAGGTAGGTCAACCAGGTCATAGTGATTAATCCCAACTATCCCAAGAACTAGTCTAATAACCTATGCAGATTATTAACCCTCTCTGAAAGGGTTCCTATGTTTTTTAAGTATATTAGGTGATAGAGGTGGCAGCAGGGTTAGTTCCTACACTAGGGTTAGGATGATCACCCAACCCTAGTACCCTGCTAATCCCACGTTCAAGTGGTAATCTAATAACAAGATTAACATGATCTAAACCACCCATAATACTACCAAAACCCAAGGTACACGATAGTCAAAAGGATATCCAACGAAACCATGATCTAACAGGAAACAAACATTATAAAAATAGTAAATTCATGACTAGGCCAGCACTTGAAGTGCTTAGCCGCTCATAGCAACAACAAAGCAGAATTAGTAAAGACAATCATGGATGGAAAACTCACAATTCTTACAGAAGTTGTTTATGAACGATTAAATACAAAGTAAGTTAAGTGTGATCTCCCTTGGACTTCTAATGGAATTCTTTGAGCTATGGAGGCCTTGATCACCCCTCAGATATGTGTTAGAATGGTTGATGTTAAATTGGCTGAATGAGGCCTCTATTTATAGATTTTGAATATTTTATGGCGTAACCTTTTAGAGGTTTACGCCTTAAACTGTTGACGTGCATTTTCCATCTTGCAGGCTTAAAGGAGTTACGGCGTAACCAAGTGTCCACGTCAGATGACTTATCCTTCCATAATACTAATGTTACGGCATAAACCTTGCGTGTGGTTACGCCGTAATCTTGCTGGGTGACGTGTCTTGCCTTGAATAGGTTACGGCGTAACACTATCGTAGGGGTTACGCCATAAAGTCTCGTAAGAATCCGTGTTTTCTTCATTTTTTGGTCCTTTTCCCGTGTTTCTTGTCACATACTTGCATTTTACCTGAAAATAACGAAATAACCATAAAAGTATCAAATTCAAGTATTTATAAGACAATTGCAAGTATTTTTAGGGGAAAATTGACACTAAAAAGTATCAAATATTTGATGTTATCAGTGGAGCCGAGAAATTGAGAGTGATACCATTAGCATCACAAAATGCTCCAAATTGTACATCGTTATCAAATTCTCGACCGTGATCCGTACGGATTGACACAATAGGACAACCTTTTTGTATTTGAATTTTCTTGCTTAAAATTTCAAAATGATCAAATGCTTCATTTTTGTTTTTCAAAAATCTTGTCCAAGTATATCTTGAATAATCATCGACAATGACCAAAGTATAGTAGTTTCCTCCATAACTTTAGATGGCCGACGGAGACCAAACATCGTCACATTTGTTAAAAGGTTATAGACACTAGTAGTTTGAAACTATGTTTTTTTAGCTTATGGCCTTGAGGTGACTTGTTTTTCTTATGTTGCAAGCGTCACAAAAATGATTTTCAAATTTTAGTTTTGGTAAATTTCTAACAGGCTCTTTAGATGACAGCGATTGTATAAGTCGCATATTGGCGTGACCCAATGTTTGATGCCATAGGGTCGAAGTATCATTTATAGGAGTTAGACAAAGTTTATCTTTAGGTGAGTTACCAATTTTCATTACATAAAGACTATTTTTCCTAATCCCTCTTTCTATGGTAATGCCGTCTTTAAGTATTTCACTACCGATTTCGCTAAAAACTACTTTGCACTTTTTATCACATATTTGTCCTATGCTAAGTAAGTTGAAATTTAGATTATCTACGTGACTAACATCATGAATAGTTAGGGAGTTGTGAGTAATCGTACATTTGCCAATGAGTTTGCTTTTTGTGTTACTACAAAACACCACGTTACCTCTATTAATGGCTTCGTATGTGGAGAAAAGATCCTTGTTACCGTCATGTGCCTTGTACAACCACTATTCTTGATCAATTCATCCGGTTTCAATTTAACTTTTAGACATACCTAAAAGCATAAAAGAACTCAAGCGTTTGGTCCCCAATATCTTATGGGTCCGTTAACATTAAACATATCGTTTGGTTGGTTCATGTAAGGAAATAGAGGGTAAGGTCCCCAAGAACCAAAGTTAGGTGGTTTAAATTGATATCCCTTATTTGTTGAATAGTTCCAACCTACTTGAGGGTAGTCTCTTTTAGGGTATATGGTGTTTGGTCTCTTAAGATGCGTTTTAGGTCGTGTTTGGATTTTACTTTTTCCAAGTCCTTGACCAAGTTTTAGTGCCAGTGTTTGTTTAGTATTTCCTACAGTAGTACTAGGTGAGGTTTTCTTAGTTATTTGGACAAACTCGCTTTTGTTTTTTAAAATTGGTTTTAAAGTTTCATTTTGATGTTACTGTTGCCGGCACCACCTTTCATTTACACATAGCCAGGTACCCTTTCACGAGGGTTATCCGGGTGAGCCAGTTTCATAGAAGGCATTTTGGTACTTTCTTGGCCCATTTTTCCCGTTTTAACTTCGCTAGTCGAAGCTTTATGTTCTTTGAATCCAAGACCCTTTTTATCACTATGTAATATTTGATTTTCAATCATTTCTTGCAAAAAGTACTACTATTTTCAAACTTAGAAAGCTTTGAGGAAAGTGAATCAATTTTCGAGCGGAGGTCGATACACGATTTACATTCTTCACTAATTGCCTTATCTTTCTCTAGTCGTTTTAACCTTTCTTTAAGTTCATAAACTTTATTGTCTAGGATTTCATTTTTAGTTTTTAGGTGCTTGTTTTTGTTGTTAATTCTAAGTCTAATTTTACACAACTTGTATTCGTTTTGCAAAGATTCATCATTTAACGAGCTACTCTAATAATCGGAAAGTACCTTATTTGAGTCGTGTGCCATGATACATATCTCGTCCTTCTTGGGATCATCATCTTCATCCACTAGTACAAATCTGGGATTTGGTCACACATGGGCAAAATGGAACGGCCACACATTCACATATTTATGTGGCTAAAGGTACCAAAATAGACAGCATTTACTAATTAGCCACACATGAAATTTTGATCGTGTGACCATTAGAACTGTATTGCCACACATTCGAACATTTATGTGGCTAAAGGTAACTGGTAATTTTTTTCTGATTATTTGGCCACATATGAATTTGGAACGCGTGACAAATACAAGTAAGCTTGAAGCATTAGTCACGATATACATATAACTAGTGACAAATATATGTCACACACTTAAACATTGTGACCAAATGACATATATGGTCACATGAAGTAATTTTTTATGAGTCTAAATCATATAGTCAAGTTTTGTCACACATGATTTAAGGGTGACTGCTATCTTTTGCTAACTATTTAGCCACATATGAATTTGGAACGCGTGACAAATGAAAAGTAAGGTTAAAACAGTGTTCATTGATATTACATTATAATTAAGTGTCAAAATATATGTCACGACTTGAACCACTGTGGACCAAATTGGCCATATATGGTACTCTTAAAACTTTTTGTCAAAATTATTAAGTGGTCACTTTATCCAGTACATATGGTCACGTAACTTAATATGTGTGTTTAAAGTTTAGTTTGTGTTAGCTTGGCAAAAGCTGATGTGTATAGTCACATTTACTTCTATGCACGATCATGTGACATATGCCTTTACAATAGCCACAGCATATCACAAATGTGTGACTAAATTATGTTTATGGCCACATTTAAGGTGATTATATGTGACCAATATATTCATAACAGTCACATCGTGAAGTATTCATGTGGCTATTATTTAGAGCAAAATGTGAAATCGGATGTGACCAATATATTCATAACAAGAAAATAAAAAAGGATGTTACACCCCAGCGAGAATCGAACCCGCGACCTCCCTTACGGAAGTCAAGTGAGTTACCATCTTGCCAAAGTAACCTATTTGTTAATGTTATGCATTTCCTTTTTAATATAGAAGTTTTAAGCTTCATTGTTTTTGGCTAGTTGCTTATAGAAACTGCTTATTAAACCGTGGCTTTTTCTCCCTCTGCTTATTTTCAACTTGTTTCACTTTTAAAATTTCAAATTTAGCAAAACTAAATAAGTTGTAGCTTATTTGGTTTAAAGCTTTTTCGGTGCAGCTTATTTTTAAGCTAAAGTTTTTTTAATAAAAGTTTTCATTATTAAATATAGTTTTAGTTTATAAAAAGTTTACAATTTTAATTAATAAAAATAGTAGTTTTTAGATTAGCTTATTATTAAGCTAGCTTATTGCTTATTATCTAATGCTTAATATTTGCTCAGTTTTGTGTTTGTCTCACTTCACTTTCTCTAAGGTAGGGGTGAGCATCGGTCCAAAACCGAACTGGACCGGCCAAGACCGGACCGGACCGAGACCGAATTGGTCTAAAACGCCTAACCGAGGACCGGACCGAAATGGTACGGTCCGGTCCGGGTCGGCCCGGTCCGGTTCGGTCTTCGGTCCGGTCCTACAAGGCATAATGTTCTGAATTTTTGGTAAGACCGACTGGACCGGACCAGACCGAAGACCGAATTGGTCCAAAACGCCCGACCGAGGACTGGACCGAAATAAGTTCGTTCCGGTCCGGTCGGTCCGGTTCGGTTCGGATTTCCTGTCCGGTCCGGTCTGGTAGAACGGTCCGTAATTAGCCATTGTCACCGGTAATGCATGGCTCCATGACCAATGACCCATGTTAATTAGCCATTGTCGCCAGTAATGCATGGGTCCATAACACTATATGCCACTACAACCCAATGCACATGACCCATGACCCATGTTAAGTACCCATTGTCACCAATCATGTATGGGTTGTAACATGACACTATAAGCCACTACAACCCAATGCACATGACCCATGACCCATGTTAATTACCCATTGTCACCAGTCATGGATGTGTTATAACATGACATTATAAGCCACTACAACCTAATGCATATGACCCATATGATGTCAAATACCCATTAAAGAATGTGACCAGTGATAACTTAATGCACATAACCCATGACCCATGTGAATTAGCCATTATCATCGGTTATGCATGGGTTCCATTACACTATAATCCACTATAACCCAATGCACATGACCCATGACCTATGTTAATTACCTATTGTCAATCAGTAGTCATGTATTGGTCGATAACATGACACTATAAGCCACTACAACACAATGCACGTGACCCATGACCCACGTTAATTATCCATTGTCACCAGTCATGGATGTGTCGTAACATGACACTATAAGCAACTACAACCCAATAAACATGACCCATGACATATGTTAATTGCCCATTGTCACCAGCCATGGATGTGTCGTAACATGACACTCAAAGCAACTATAACCCAATGCATATGACCCATATGATGCCAAATACCCATTAATGAATGACCAATGATAACCTAATGCACATGACCCATGACCCATGACCCATGTGAATTAGCCATTATTACCGGTCATGCATGGGTTCCACATCTCATGTATAACGATAACATCTAAACTCATCCGTTGAACATCAAATGTACAACGATACCATCTCGACTCATCCGTTGAACATATTATGTATAATGATACCTTCTCGACTCCTCCATTGAACATCTCATGTATAACGACACCATCTCGACTCATCCGTTAAAGATCTCATGTACAACGATAACATCTCGACTCACTCGTTGAGCATCTCATGTACAACAATAGCATCTCGAATCATCCATTTAACATAAGTTGTATATCAATACCATCTTAACTCATCCGTTTAACATCTCACGTGTGTACTAATATCATCTCG
>BQNB010041652.1:0-46624 GCA_026074375.1 Tanacetum coccineum
TGTAAAATGGACTAAACTAGTAAGTGAATGACTTTGAACAAGTTTTTGACTGAAATTGAGCTTATTAATAAGTATAAGCTTCATGTGAAAACGGCTTAATATTGAAAGGTAAAACAATGAAACTTAAGAGTTGAATTTAATTGCTTAAAATGGTAAAGTACAAGATAAAAGATACAAAGTACAAGTGAATTAAAGCTGAATTTGAAAAACTTAAAAAATGCTTAAAAATAAGGAAAATTACAAACTAAAAACTAAGAACTCCTAACTACTCGTTCATCTCTCTCTTTTATAGATGTCCCAGGTTTCTTGTTGTGCTTCTTGTGTTTGTGTTGTGAGAGGTTCACAGCTTCAATCTTGGCCCTTCAATTTCATCAATAATCAATCATCATAGCCGTTGGATGAGGCTTGGGGAATTGTGGGATTGCCAAATGGGATTAGGGTTTTAGTGGAGGAGGGGGGAGTGATTACCCATGGTGGTGGTGATAGTCTACAGGGTAAAAACGGGTTTTTAAACCCGTGAGTTGTTTTGGGGGGGAAAACAATGGCGGGAAAAGTGGTTTGAGAGAGACAGAGTATGGGTTTGGGTTATTGGCAACTTTGGTCCCTGATGGTGTTATGTTTGATTGCACAATTCGTCCTTGTTTTGTTATACTTTTGGGGACTTGGCAAAACAAGTCCCCAAGGGTTATTACACTCTTTGCACCCGTGGTCCTTTTGGTTATAAGTCTTTGGACTTGACAGTTTTAGCCCTTGTAGTATATCTTTCCCCTATTGACAGTTTGGCCCTTGTCTTTATTTTTCTCATTTCATCATTAAATACAAGTTTAGGGTTTTAGCAATTTTAACCCTCAAACTTATACTTCTTGACTTGTTGACTTTTTGGCTTCGGGGTTGACTTGGGTTGACTTTGACTTTGACCAGTTGACTTTTCTGTTGACTTTTTGACTTGATTAACTTTTCGGCTTCGATTTGGCTTTGTCTTTCACAGTCTTTTCCATTCCGAGTCCGGTTTTGTCGTTTTGGCTTTGTTTTTCGTCCTTTTCTTAGATATCCGTTCCTGCACAATACAATTAGCAAAACATTTTAAGTCCGTTTTTGGTTATTTTAGCTCGTTTTTAAAGGTAAAAGGTATGTGTAATTAAGCACATACCAGCCCCCTTAAATACAAGGAGGCCCCCATATATACCTGAGACCGCCACCTTATTTAAGGGCCTGCCCCCAGGAGTCATGGGAATTCTTCATGTTCTCCCTCAGAATCTATGCAGTTGACTATCCCCTCTATAGCCCCAGCTACACTCCTGGTTTTTGTTAAACACATTTTAGAATCATATCTTTACCATCCCATGCCTTACTTCTTTAATCCATCGCCCCTAATTAAATAGTTATCATCTCCATTCTCTTCATCATCTTCACAATTATCTTATTCACTTTTCTTCTACTTTAATGGATTCTACCTAAGCCTCCTTGTCTAACCCTTCCAAGAAAATCAAACTAACCATCATTCCACCTAGACAACTCTTTGTGGACCTATCTAGTGAAGAAGATGACACTACTACACCTTCTCCCATAACAAAATCCTCCTCTTCAAAGAATGGAGAAACGCACCCTAACCCATCAAGATTAATCTATACGGATGCCAGACGGATAAATTCATCTGTCCGCCTGGATTTTTCTTCACTATTTCACAAACAAGCAATTAAACAAGAGAATCTATGTTGTCAATATAAGTCTAAATGCTAAGCACTCATACTTATGACTTGTGAACTTTTAACTCCCAACATGAATGTATGATTTAAATGTGTGTACTCATTTCAACTCAACCATAGATCAACTTATTTCCATAGTCGTGATTCAGATGAATCAAACTTAAATGTCAACAACTTATTAGAGACCTTGAACATGATTTTAAAGAACTAGATATTTAACTGTAGAACTTTTTGCAACAATCTTCATCATTATAATCATAAGTTCTTAAAGCTAGGAATGCGTTGCTTAGTTTGAACACCTACCTAGGCCTCGCTCCCTAGTAGGATATCACAACCAACGACCGGTGTTCTTAGTTTGAAAACCCACCCCGTTGCTAGCGTAGTGAGAAATCACATCAACACCTTCTTCTAATATTGCTAAGATAAGTGTCTTAGTTAAACCCTCACCTAGAGCCATTGCTATCCTGGTGAGATATCACAACACAGCCAAATCATTAGAATTAAAGATAGTCTTATTTTGAACTCCCACCTCGTTGCTAGCGTAGTGTGATATCACGACACATCTTTTCTTGTTCAATATAATCAAAATGTATGCCTTTATGTGGCATAATTTCAATATTCATAGCATTTTTACATTCACTACTTCATTCATGCTTTCTTTGGCATTTTAACTTTCGAAATATTAATGAACAGAAAAATCTCGCTTTAAAAAATTAAGTTACAAATTTGAAGCATTTTCTAAAAAACATTGATTGACTTATGTTTGAACAGAATTGAGCACGCATGATTAGGTGATAGAAGCTAAAGGTGAGAAAAAAGCCACAAGTTAACTCATAATAAGTTTTAGAAAATCTTGCTCAGCACATAAACCTTATAATTAACTCTAGCACATCTGTTCTTCACCTAATTAAAAATTCGAAGCAATCGAATTCGTGAAAGCTTAAGCCTACAAGCGGTAAGTTTGAGGAACTAGCTAGGGCTCAAACACGCCCTTTCGATCAAAAATAATTCTCAAACTAACCCCTTAGGAAGAGTCAAACTGTGACAAAACATCTTATTTTATTTAGAAATTTTTTAAAATTTATGCAATTTATTTTTGGTATTTTTGCAAAAATTTGGTGGTAAAAACGGGATTACGTGATAACAACGGTTGCAGGCAGAAATCAAATCGAAGATCCCCCCCATACTAGAACTAAACATCGTCCTCGATGTTTCAAAGGGGTTCCTACGCAAATCTAAGGCCGTTTATGAAGTGTGCCAAAAGATAAAACGTTAGTCGATTAGATTTGGATACTGGATTTCCAAAATGAAGCTGAGGATGTGAAACTCTTGGGAATACTGCAAGTACGATAGCTTCGATAATCCTGGGAAATCCTGGACATACAACACAAAGCACACAAAACATGGACAAAAAACACGGGTGATGGAAAATGAAGCCTTCACACACAAAAACACTTATTTTTACAACTCGCTAACGATAGCATGGGGTTGCCACCCACGAAGCGCTTGTTTAAGGTCCCGACGCTTGACCCGTCCCCAACGAATTTATTGGTCCATTGGGTGAAACTCTGATAAACAAAACCTGGGACAACCTCGGTTGGTATGTCCCCTCCAAAGTAGTGTTTCAAACGATGACCATTCACTTTGAAATTTGGCCCGGAGTTTTGGGATAACTCGACAGTGCCATATGGAAAAACTTGGGTTACAGTGAATGGTCCACTCCAACGGGTCTTAAGCTTGCCAGAGAAAATCTTCAATCTAGAGTTAAAGAGGAGGACTCGATCACCGACGTTGAAAACGCGGTTTTTGATCTTAGAGTCATGGATTCTCTTTGGTTTCTCTGTTTAAGATCAAAAGAGTTTCATAGTGGCATGATCTACAGAAGTTCATTAAGTTCATTGAGTTGAATTTTTCTTTGACACGCCCCGGCTGTTTTTATTATCAAATTGATTGGCTATACTTTCAGGGCCCAGTAAGCTTTTTGTGCACGAGCTCGAATCGTAAGATGACAAGCCTTCCCTGTACAATAACTTATATGGAGTAACACCAGATGGTGTTTTGTAACTTGCGGAAAGCCCAAAGTGCATCATCTAATTTATCTCGACAAAGATGCACTGAATATCGCCTACGGTCCGTTCCAGAACCTGTTACAAACCACGATTTGATACCCTCCCACTTTGTCCCACAATGTTTTGGACAGATACGCGGTTGAGAGACCGATGAGTAACTCCGTATTTAAGCATGACCTTTGAAAATTGGTCATTGCCAAAAATGGGTTCCCGCCGAATTCCACTTATGAATGCACGAGGTGGCACCAAAACGGGGAGGAAGAGAGAATTTTAAGAAATTTAACACACAACTTGTGCACTAACACGAGCATCATGGTGGTGGGGAGATCGCTTTATGTCTTCAACCCATTTTGATAATGATAAGACGACTATGCCACGAGGTGATAAATATTTGTATCCTCTCTTGAAAGACGGGAACAGAAGGCCCTATAAAGTCAGATGCCCCCATAAGTCAAAATCGATTTTCAGCAAACTTAGATAGAAGTATTCTGCGTGGCAATCTCATCACGTGCCGAAATTTTGCCTCGACTTACAAATGTCACATGGGTGACAAAGCTTGGCATCCTTGTAGATTTCGGGCCAATAAAATCCTGAATCGAAGACCTTTTTTAGCTGTGTAAATTGGAGCACCGGTTAGTGTCCCCCGGTTAGAGGTCCACTGTGGCAACATTATACAAGAATTGTCAAAAGCTTCATGCCCCCGAAAACACAACACTCTAAATAAACTTGGAGTCTGCACAGATCGTTGAATAGAAAGGGTCGTGCCCCAGAAAAAAAGAATTGTTTGACGTCTTTGAAAAACTTTCTTTTCTGTTGGGACGACATCCCTTTGATCAAAAAATTTCCCGCATGGTAGTTTGCAAAGTCGGCAAACCATGGGGCATTATCATCACCACGAAAGGTAACCATCCCAAGTGTCTCGAGAGGAAATTTTTCCAGTTAATTTCCTTTTATCTCCTCTCGAGCTCACGTATTATGAGAAGCGGGGGATTATTTTCAATGCCTATCAAAGGATTCTGGTTCTGCGGCGAGAATTTTTCTGTGCTATCCTTTTATTAACAGGATCACGACATCAAATTCTTGGATCAGCAAAATCCACCGGAGCAATCTCGGCTTAGCATCCTGCTTAGCAAGCAAGTACTTAAGAGCCGAGTGGTCCGTATACACTATATAGCTTTTGTGACAAACATCAAAAATGGAGACCAGGGAAATTTCTTCCGAAAGCATACACTACGGCAAGTAATTCCCTTTTCGTTGTAGTGTAATGTGCTTGAGGCCTGCGGTCATAGTTTTGCTAGCATAGTGTATACTTGGAAAGTGCTCTGGTCCTTTAACTGCCCAGTACTGCCTCAACAGCAAAATCACTTGCAATCACCACAAGATTTCAAAGGGCAAGTTCCCAATCGGGAGCAACGTAGAATTGGTAGAGCCTAGTGTGTTAACTGGTCACATCATTAAGGGTATTCAAATGCTTCGATGCATGTCCTTATTAGAAGATAAACGGATAGTTCCGTTTTCACAAGGAGGTGGAGGTCATTGACAGGCCTACGGTGGCGAGTTTATGAAAAGTCCTTAATAAATCGAGTACGGTAGAATCCTGCCATGACCGAGACAAACTGCTGAATATATACCCTTTCTACTGTACGTAGGACTGATGGACAAATTTTGCTATGAAACATCAAACTATATTGCTTGTCAACCATTCAATACCCTGATTTAAGAAATCTTATGGCGGCAAGGACTATGCGCTTCCACCTTACCATAAAGTTCGGACATTTTTCCCCAATTAAGCACAGAGATATGGATTCCTTTCACACCTTGAGCATTTTGTTAAATGGAAAGACAAGAAGAAAGAAACAGTCAACTAAAAACCTAGAAATCATCCATGAAGACTTCCATGGTTTATCTCAAACATATCTTGAAAGATTCGGCAACCATGTCACCTTTGTAACGTACCCTGTGCATTGCATAACCCAAAGTGCATTTATGCGACGAAAGGCAAAATGTCCCGTAAGGCAAGACGTTGAAGGTGTGTTTCCTCTTGATCAATGTGGGAGTCAAATACCGGGATCTGAAAGTAGCCGGAGGAATCCATCCAATAAAAGCACTAGTACACATATTTGCCCGAATTCGCGGCTAATCTTTCGAAGCATCTGGTCCATTATGGTAAAGGGAAATGGTCCTGTTGCGAGTTGCATCATTGAGTTTCGGTAATCGATAGCAAAACTCGCCATCCCGAAACCAACCTAGTGGGCAATCAACTCATTGTCTTCATTTATTTTACCAAACGTAGTTATCTCCTATGATCCCATTCTTAGGGACATCAATGAAAACCGTGCTAACCCAGGGGCTGTCTGAGACGGGGATTAACCTCATGCATCAAGAAGTATTTGATAACTTCCTTGCTTAAAAACCCTCATGTTTTTGGGGTTAAACTCTTCTCTGAATAGGTTGAACTACAGGTTTGGGCTAATTTTAACCGCTCCATCAAAATCATATAGGGTGCAAAGCTGTGGAGATACTTATTTCCTTTAATCAATCAGAAATTCTTCCAAGCTATGGCACGTGTTGTAGTGAATTAAGAGGGAACCTAATAAGGGCGTTTTATCCTCATCTAATCAAGTTTTTTAGCGATTATTGACGGTAATTTGTCATCACCCTCCAAAACGCATACTCAAGATGGGATGGTAAAGTCTTTGAGTTCAAGGTCGGGAGTATCATTCACATGAAGATTTAACTTGTTCAGCGAACATCAATTTCACCAACTTGTGACGTAGGGAGATTTGGGTCCAATTGACACACTAATCTTTCACAAGGTAAACAGAAAACTCCCTCAGAATCAAATAGGATGCTATCAACACCCGTTGTATTTGAATCATCTCGTTCAACGCAATCAAACGATCGTCATTCCGAATATGAACAATACTATCCTTCCGCAGTGGAGAGAAAGAATGGGATGAGCTAGAGGAATCGATCGTAAAGATTGCCGAAGTTAGAAGTGGGAACCGTCTTTTTGGCGACGTGCTTTCCTCATTTTGAAGACCGGGTTGCAGTCTGAAATAACTGCAAACCATTTAGACATGTTTTGAAAAACTGTTTGAACTTCTGCTCGAACTTCATTTAAAGACCCGTGTCATTATTGAATGACATTTCTAGATCCGTAAATGTTATCGATTTTCAGAAGACATGTCTTGAAAAATATTTTTGGTATTTTCAATTTTCTGATTTTTATGGTTTTTGTAGGTTTTATATTTTTGTATTTTCTTTTCTTGGTTTTATGAAAAGTTTTATGAAAATGGAAAATCTTGTGGACCTGAATACCGAAATGAAGATGTCATTCAGTTCGTTGTAGAAGTCTGTAGTCAACAACTCTTAAGCTTCCACCACCCAAGCTTTCGAGGCACCTGAATATTCGACTTATTTTGAGCATCCTCATCTTGAAGCTTTGATATCTTCCCCTCTAACAAGTACATACTGATTAAGACCAAGCACTTTCACGGAGCTTCCAATGCTGATGATGTCTTCAGTGGCCTTTGATCAACTTGAAGGCACAACTTTCTTCATACACTTCTGGTCATCTCGAAGTTTCTGAATAAGTTGCAAGTCTTGAAAAAATTCATTTTCCTGCACTTCTGGTCATGTTGAAGTTTTCTAGAATCTGCTTTTCATTTAACTTCAAGTCTGCACTCCACTAAGAATCATCTTTGTAGTACCTTGTAGGAGAAATATTGTGCTAGGCACGAACTGAGTAACCCATACACTTCTGGTTAAGGAGAAGCTTCTGAATTAGCTTCCCCCTAATTCATGCCACTTATTCTTTATTTAAAAACTTTCATAGCTTCCCCCCAAACGATCAATCATCTCTTGAGCAGTTTCACAGCTTTCTTTCAAGCTTAGAATAATTAAGTGCACAACGGAATAAGTAGCACACCACATCAAATATTGCTGCTCCTTTTAAGAATAAGCATATTGATTATCCGTTCGGGGGTATATTCAATTGGATCAGCAACGAATCCTCTCACGCTTAAATAATTCTTCTCATTTTTCTTTCCGTTGAACGCTGAAGTAATGCATACCAAATGTAGCTGAAGAGATGCCACCAGTCTCATTATATGAAGCCCAAGCACCCGAAGTACACACACTATCCCATTTATGAAGTCAAAATCGTAGCATCAAAATAACAAGTTGAAGCACTAATCATCTCTGCGGACTAACATCCGGCATATTCTATAAAGCCCGATCAAGTGAACTTGTTGTGCGTCCTTGATGTATACATTTCTCCCTCCAGGAAAGTGCAGATATGAATTGCTACACCAAAGTCAATTAAGTCCCGAGTGTACGCAATTTCTCCCTCTATGTAGTCGAAACGGTAACATCAAAACGGTAACATAAAAAATTAACTAAGTACCGGATGTACACATTTCTCCCTCCAGGATGATGACTAATTGAGGAATCATCATACAATTGTGTACCTCTTTTATCATTAGAGAAACTGTTTCTTACATCTCTTCCCCCACGTAGTTGGAATAATACACCAAAAGCCACACGTTGCAACACTGATTTTCTCTGCGGTTATGACTTTCGTCTTCCCGGAATGACCTTAAACAAGGAGAAGGTATGAAGTTCGTCACGTGTACCCGTTGAGCATTCAGATGTATGTCTCCTTCCCCCTTGCTGGTTTTGATACCTCAGAACCAGCAACACATTGTACGCACATATACTTGAAATCTTATGAGAAAAATAAAATTAACCTAAATGAATCCTGTGAGAATCGACTGTTGATCAAATCTCTACTCGTTAACTCTCTCTGACTATCTTTACCACCCTTTATGTCGGCTATTTGAAGTGACCACTGATGGAGTGAACCCGATATACCAAACTTGAAATTGAAGTAGAATTTCTTGTTCTTGTGACTTAAGCTTGCACTAATGTAGGAAGAACGGTGTAGAGAATTTGTGCTCCAAGCAAATCTCTAAGTACTCTATACCCCTCCAACATCACCTCTTGCGATTATCCACATCGTCTTCTGCGTGTGACACTGAGTACTACAACGTAACTCCTTTAAGTGATAGTTATCCAGGTCCTCAACCATCCACCCCTTGACTGCTGGAAACTAGATAAACCAAGTCTTCAACTTAAATCTTAAGCACGAGCAAGTTATCATTGAAAGTCATGCATCCAACCAACCCCGACTTCAAAATAAAATAAGTACACGCCTTCGTAAAATCCCACTTCAATCACAAATAAGTGATACCCGATCAACCCCGTAGTCACTTAGAAAATTTAAAACCAAATCTAGCCATTAAAATTTTTAAAGCTCCATGATTCTTTAAGAATATTGATCCTGGTATCGTCTCATAAAACTTGTCACTTTATCATTACGGTGTCCAAATTTATTTTTATTTTTATTTTTATTTTTGGGTTTAAGTATGTAAGAGAATTTAGCTCAAGATAACCCGACATAATTTTGTTTTATAACGCG
Organism: Tanacetum coccineum; assembly: GCA_026074375.1. Taxonomy (NCBI): domain Eukaryota; kingdom Viridiplantae; phylum Streptophyta; class Magnoliopsida; order Asterales; family Asteraceae; genus Tanacetum; species Tanacetum coccineum. The sequence goes on from BQNB010041652.1 coordinate 9,258, forward strand.
GCCTTAATCCGTTAACCCGAGCCCCAATTATATAAGTCATAACATTACTGGCTCAACACCACTAATAATATTCGGCCCAATTTTATCATGATCGACTCCAAACCATGTACACGACCACAACAGTAAACCAGGCCCAAACCTTATTGCTATAATCGGTCCAACAATATTATAAGGCCTGGTTTTGCTTTAATAAGAGTTCAGCCCAACTCTTAACATATGTACCATTCGGCCCGCATTTTAGCTTGTTACAAGCAGGACCAAAATCCAAAACTATGACCCGAGTCTATGAGAGTTAGGGATATAAATCACCCAATCCCTAATTTACCTCACTCATTAACCCTAATTTATCATTTCCATCCGCCTACATCCGTCTTTTACACTCATCACAACACAGATCCAACCTTATCACTTTTTGAAGTTACCATCATCAAGATAAGCAGGTCCACCCTAACCTTTATCTTTAACCCAATTCATCCCTTCTCAAACAAGAATACGTCTCCCACAAATTGTCCCCCAACAAAATTTTGTGAACACCAAATTCAAGATCTCAAAACTCAAATTAAAACGCCATCCCAAACACAAAACTTAATCTCCCTCCAAACATCCCAATTAATTTTTCCCAATTTTGCCTTTTTCCAAGAAAAGAACCCATAAAACTGATGAACAAATTAACCCCCTTTTTTTGGAATTTTTAACAAAACCGAACCAAAAAAAATCTACAACGTATATTTCAGATCGAAACATATACTCTTATTCCTTTTATTTCCAAATTCCATTTTTTATCGACCAGAGGGCCCCCAAACCAAACAAGAGTAAGCAAAACGGCTTCCAAAAAACAAAAAGAGTAGCAACGGCTTCAAGATCATACTTATGGTCTCGGGTAGGTTTATTGCATTTGATTCATGGGTTTTTTTGTTTTGTTTGTGAGAGTCAATCGAACCAAGGAATGAGTTTAACATATTTGTTAAAACTCACTCTTTATATTTGGAAATTAAATGAGGGGTTTAACCTTCACAAGGGTCGATGAGGAAATATATATTCGTGTGATTGGATCTATAAAAGGTTTGCAATAATCTTGATATGCACACGAACATAATATCTGAGATCTTGATTTATCATTTTAGTTCGATTTTTGATGATGGTGTTGGAGTTGTGATAATAATTGTAACGATGGGACAGTTTGGGGTTTGTGGATTTGTTGGCTTGATGTGATTATGTTTTGATACGAAGGGTATTGTAGGTTAGTGTTGTTGGATTTCTCATTGATGTTGTCGACTGTTTTTGTTATTGTTTGTTGTTTGATGTTGAAGGTTGGCTGTGATGATGTAGTTGGATTTGTGGTTAATGTTATTGTTGTTGTTTATTGTAGGTTTATTTTTGTTGGTTGAATCTGTCTCTAATTACTGTTGGCTTGCACTCTTAGAGTTGACCGGGTCAACTCGGTAATAACCGAGTTGACTCGGTTTGGTTTGTGTCTTGGGGGCAAAACGCAACCAAGCAAATCGCAAGCTTGAATCTTTTGAGAGAAAACGCAACAACAGACAAAACGCAACATAACAAATTTTTTGGCAGCATATCGTTTCCATACTCTTTATGAATGGTCTTCAATCAAGCAAAACGCAATGGCAAAACGCAACCAACCTGTCAAAATGCAACACCCAAAACGCAGTGTTTCGAGGCAAAACGCAACCTGCATTTTTGTACTTTTTGTACTTTTGACTTTTTCTTCCCTTAAATTCTGGATCTGTGTTTTGTCTTTTTCTTTTGCATCAAAATGCAACCAAGAAACATAATACAAAACTCAGATTTGTTCTTCAAACTTGTCTTCTAAGCACAATAAAAAATAACAGATTTGAACATCAAATATAAATGAGAGACCAAAATTATCATCAACAACCACACCACATGTTCTTGACATTAAAAAAAATATAAACCATGATGAACAGTAACATCGTGAACAGTGACCAACACATAAACAGTAACCGAAATAGTGACATGAACAGTAACAACAAACAATGATAAAAATGACAGATTTGGGACATGAGAAAAACCGGACCATAAACAAAGTATAACTGACCCAAGAGTGTAACCATGACTCTTGATATCAATTGTTAGAATCAAAGAAATTCAGATCCGGTGGTCTAGGTAGCTCAAAGATGGAAGTATTAGGGCAAGAAAGCTAAAAGGGCTCCTAAACTAGCCTAATAAGCACTAAGAGGCTAAAAGCTTAATGCTAAATAAGCTGTAACAGCTTATACTTGACAGAAACACTAACAAGCTTAAAAGGCTAAAATGGCTTAAGGTTTTGAGCAAATAAGCTAGGTAAAAGGAGTAATAAGCAAAGATCTTAACAATCTATCCCCAATAAGCTGTAGGAGCACAAAGGAGCTTATGACATAAGCTAAATAAGCCAAAATGAAAATTTAGCAATCCTACTCTACCCTAAGCTAAAAACAGTCAAGAGGCAAGTTTGAGCTTAAAAATAAGCCAACAAATAAGCTCTTTAAAGGCTGAAATTCAACAAGCTTATCTAAGGGCTTATAAGCTCTCAAGATAAGCCAAGAAAATGGGCTTTAGAACACTTAAAAGCTATGAAAAAGAAGCTTGAAATCTCCCCTTTGCACCAGGGGAGATTTAGGCTAAACTCAAGGGTCTTATTTGACAGCTTTTCAAAAGCTGTCAAATAAGCTTAAATTAAAGAGATAAGCTAAAACAGATTGAGTACTCTAGCTAAACAACTTGTGCACCAATTTTTAGCTTTTAAAAACCATAAAAACCTGCTGAATTTGACAGTGAAAAAGGGCTTAAAATTTTGACACTAAAAACCTTGGTAGTTTTTGACTTATCAAAGTCAAAAGACCAAAAGGGTTTGACAGCTTCTTTAAGACACACAAAACACACACTTTTTTGAACCAACACTCAAAATTCAAATGCTTATGAATATAAGCACTTGTGGTGTTTCTTAAAAGTCACAGTTTTGAAGATAGTTAAAAAAAAGACTTTGAAAAACAATTTTGAACCTAAAAAAAAACTTTTGAAACAGCTTAAAACAAGCTTAAAACTGAAGCTTAAACTACTAAATGACCATAACCCAAACCAAGACCTGTTTTGACCCGTTTTAAGGCTTATGCCAAACACCCCTTAAAAAATTCTGTCTAAACTAAATTGTACTTAAAAATCTATTTTAAAAACTAAAACAGCTAAAGCCTTTTAGCTACTCATCCTAGAAACTAATAATTAAGCTGTTGGAACAGTAAAATATCCTAGCTTTATTAGGAAGAAAGAATAAGCTAGTTTCTCTCTAGCTTATTACACTACAATGACAGTTTTAAACGCAACTACTATTTTAAGGTTTCTAACATAAAACTTTAAAGCAAATTGATATCTAAACAAACTAACAAAATTGAACATGTTTAGTTCACACAAGTCAAGAATAAGCTAGTTATTAAGTCAAATTCTACTTATGAAATTAGAAAATAAAACCTTGAAGTTGTGTTGTCTCAGTACACCCCCCCCCCCCCCCCCACCCCCCCCCCCCCCCCCCCCCCCCCCCCCCCCCCCCCCCCCCCCCCCCCCCCCCCCCCCCCCCCCCCCCTAACCCAGGCCACTCTTGTTGAATGAGTGGCTTAAAAGCATTTACCTAAGTGGCACCTTGCCTCTAAACCTGAGCTATAAGCTCAATAAGCTGTTAAAAGCTTATTAACTCCAAATAGCTTCCAAAATGAATCCAATGTACTCAAATGTCCATGTTTTGATGTAAAATTGACTAAATGAGTAAAATGAATGCCTTAATACAATTTTAACTTAAAATTTGAGATTTTTAACAAGATTAAGCTCAAATGAGCTATTAGAGCTTAATGAAGTTAAAACAGCGTTAAACTTGTAATCACAATACAAGAAACTTGAAAATCTGAATTGTTATTAATCAATACATTAAGTTACAAGCTGAAGGTTACACAGTACAAGTATTTAAAGCTGATTTAAAAAAGCTTAAAAGAAAGTGCTTAAAAGAATACGAAAAATTACAAACTGAAAAAATAAAACTAACTCTTGAACTAAAAACTACTAAAAAAACTACATAAAAACTCACTATAGCCAAAATGGCTTTACATTCTCTTAAATAGGGAAAATACGACTAGTGTCTTCTTTTTCATGTCTTCTTTACTTGTGTTTCTTTGTAGACACAACAAAAGAGTTGTGTTTGTTGTGTGTGTGTAAAGTCACAATGAATCTCAGCCCTTCAAATTCCTTGGTTCCCAACCCTTTGATCCGAGCCATTGAATCATGCTTGGGGAGTTGTGGGATTGCCAACTTGGCAATCTTACAGCTGGGAAAGTTTAGTGGAGGGGGAGGGAAGGGATTATCCATGGGGTGGTTTGGGTTGCAGGGTAAAACGGGGGTGGAGAAACCCGTGAATTTTGTACTATGTTTTGGGCGGGAAAAAGGGTTATAGAGGTTGGGGGTGACAGGGCACAAGTTTATGGAGTTGGCAAGGTTGGTCCTTCATGGTGATATGTTTGATTGCATCCATGGTCCTTGTGTTGTTATAACTTTTGGGGACTTGGCAAATTAAGTCCCCAAGAGTTATAACAACAATTGCATCACTCGTCCTTAGGTGTAAAAGTTTAGTGGAGTTGGCAGTTTTGCCCCCTTGGAGTACAACTTTGCCAATTTGGCAGTTTAAGCCCTTGTCTTCATTTTTTCTCTTTTCTTCTTTAAATATAAGTTTAGGGATTTATAAGTTTAGTCCCTAAACTTATATTTCTTGACTTTTGGCCTCGGGGTTGACTTTGACTTTGACCAGTTGACTTTTCTGTTGACTTTTTGACTTGATTGACTTTTCGGCTTCGATTTGGCTTTGTCTTTCACAGTCTTTTCCATTCCGAGTCCGGTTTTGTCGTTTTGGCTTTGTTTTTCGTCCTTTTCTTAGTTATCCATTCCTGTACAATACAATTAGCAAAACAAGCGTATATTTGGCATTTTAAGTCCGTTTTTGGTTATTTTAGCTCGTTTTTAAAGGTAAAAGGTATGTGTAATTAAGCACATACCAGTCATGGATTTAATGTAACATACGAATGAAAGAAACTGAGATCTTGTTGTTTCATTGTTTTGAGTCGTGTAGATGTTGGAGGATGGTGTAGGTTAGATGGATGAGTTGTTATGATTTGTGACGAAGGGATTATAGGATGGTGATTGGATTTATTATGAAAAATGTGACGATGGGTTATAGATTAGATAATGTTGGATTTGTGGTTTGATTGAGGCTGTGATGTTGATGTTGTATGATGTTGATTGTAGTGGTTTGATATGGGTTTGTATGATTCAAGTCGAGTATTTCTTTGTTTTCGTTTTAGTTGACTTTTCTTTATGACTTTGGACTCGGTTCGGTTGACTGACTCAGTTGAGTTGACCCGGTCAACTCGGTAATTACCGAGTTGACCCGGTTTGGGTCTTGGGTGCAAACCGCCGTCTTTGATCTCAACCAAACCGCTGGCATCAAACCGCCACGGCAACCAAACAGCCACGGCAACCAAACCGCCACCACCAAACCGCCATCACCACCAAACTGCTATGGAATTTTGAAAACAGCCAGATGTTTAGTTTAGGATTTGGCTATAGGTATTTTCGTTTCTTTTGTACTGTTTCCTAAACTTGTCTGGTAAAACCGCATACGGCAAATCCTACGACGTGGTTCAAACCGGCTATGCTAGATGATAAAACTTCGTCAGGTACTGATTTTTTGTCTTTTTGCTAATCAAACAAAAATAGTACACCCTCACGCCAAATAGCTATAAAGAACACCAGATCTACTAAGGCTTAAAAATAAATACAAAAAAGCAGTTTGACCACCTAAATAAGCCATAAAATAAGCAGTTAAACCCATAATAAGCTTCTAGATAAGCACTAAACCCAACAACAACCCAGAATCTACCAGAATTCACTGTTCGATAGTGGAATTTGAAAACCATGAAATCTATATTAGCTTGTGAGTTACCGAATGACAGTTTAGACATAAATTAAGATCTAAGAAAAGTGATTCAACTGGGGACCTAACACATAGTTATTGGATCTGTCTGAGACACCAAAGAAAAGTCAGTTTGGACAATAAAATTGTGACAAAGATAGACACCAGACCATACAACATGTAAACCGACTAAGAGTCGCAATCGAGGCTTCTGGATGCCATCTTGTCAAGTATTAAAGGAATTGTTGAATGCCGGTTGGTCTTGGTAAATCAAACCATATGGTAGTCATGTTTAGAGAGAGAAAGTAGAGGAAGAAACAAATGTGTGTAAAAAAAATATGAAAAATGAAAGTATACAAGAGTCTCACCCCTCCATGGAAGCAATGGAGGGGTATTTATACCACCATCTATACATAAGTTTACTAAAATGCCTATTCTAGTCCCTACGTATGGTGGTATGATAAACTATGGTAATTCCATCATGTCGTCACATAAAATAAAATCCTAACAAAGCATATTTAGACTGGTTTATAAAGATGCCTCTAGGACTTTGTGAAATCTGTAGTCCTAGAAAAAATAATATTTTACCCATCATCGTCATCTTAAATTTTGAACACATTATTTTTGAAAATTGATCACATAGTTCAGGTGTAGTAGACGCAAAAATAATATCATCATACCATAGATTTGTACCAGGAATTTCTTTGCCTGGTCTTCTGATGAAATCAATGTCGGGATCCACGGTTCCTTTAGGAGAATTCCTGAGAGAGTAGTAAACTTCCAAAATAGATCGTACCACGCGCTGTGGAGCTTGTTTCACCCATAGAGGAGCCTTCTTAAGCTTTTAAACATTGATTCAAGATTGTCTTGATCCACAAACCCGTCCGGTTGGCTGACGTAAAATTCTTCGCGCAGAATGCCATTCATGAATGTCGTCTTAACATCCATTTGGTAGACGATCATATTCAATGTGGCGCATATGCGAGGAAATTTAAATGCATAAATCTAGCCACTGGAGCAAAATATTCCTCAAAATCAATTCCTTCTTCTTGACGGTAACCACGAGCCAAAAACAATTCGAGCTGGTTCTTTAGTATACCGCATAATTCACATCAAGTTTCACATTGCTAGATCCTTTTTAAAGTAATAAACATCACTTTATCTGGACGATGATCGAGTTTATTGACTTTCAAGGTGTTCAAATTCATTCAGTCCTCTTGCATTGCTATCAATCCACATGCTTGAGTTTGCTGCATTTTTTATAGTTCTTTGGTGTCAACTGATGTCGAGAAAGGCATCGTCTGTAACAAAATAAGGGTTGTTAATGAGTTGGAGTCTTGTGGAAAAGGTCTTTCGCTTTCACTGCTTGATGTTATCTAAAAGGATGATTCTTGGTCCATTTGGTAACGTGTTCTGAGTAAGGAGCAGCAAATTGCATGACAGTAGGAATAACATCCGAATAAGAAGATGCTTCAGAATCGTTTTCTAGAATGGGAATACCAAAGAATGGATCGTTATTCATGTGTGCAACATCTAAGTCATGATTGTCTTCTTTAACATCGTTAGGAATGATAGGAGAGTGAGTTTAGGGGGTTGTTTGAGAGTTACTAGGTGATGGTGAATCTTGGTCAACAGTTGTTGAGGAAGGTGAACCGGTTGATGCATCGGGTTCTGGAGCAACTACTTCAGCAATTGGAGCAATGACTTCAGGGGTTGGGTGATCAACACTAGGTGGAGGAGTGAGTAATTCATCAAACAATGGTTGAAACAAAATATCCCAATCAGTTCTTTAAGGTGGTACATACGGTGTTGAAGGAGGAGGGTAATTGATTTATGGTTCCGGTTGTTTGAGTACTCTTTCGTTTGGCACGAGTCCTGAACTGATTGTTGCAAGAGTCATTTCATGAAGTGTGGGTCCTGAACTGCTGTGTTCAGAAGCCATCGCTGTCAGCTCATCAAAATCTACATGAATTGTTTTGATGATTTGTCTGGTACGTCAGTTGTAAATTCGAAATGCTTTCTTTGTGGGTGCATAGCTAATGAAAATACCAATATCAACTTTCGGTTGTAACTTACCCAAGTTTTTACTATCATTCGTCGGATAGCAGAGTGCACCAAATACATGGAAAAATAATAAGTCAGGAAGTTTGTCATGTAAAAGCTCATATGGAGTTTTACCGTGACGAAGACGTATGATGGAAAGATTTTGGGTGTAACATGCGGTAGCAACTACTTCTGCCCATAAGAATAATGGAGCTTTTGCATAAATCAACATTGTGCGGGCATCTTCAATTAGCACGATTACGTATTTCAACGACACCATTTTGCTGTGGCAGATGTGCAACAGATGTTTCATGAGAATGGCCAACCTTCTTCATAATATTCTCGTTAAAGTGTTGATTAACAAATTCAGTTCCATTATATGTTCTGATTTGTCGGACAGGTACTTTAAGCCGCACTTGGATCATATGAGAAACTTTTGATTATGAAAATCTGGAGCTTATCTTTTGACCTTAGCATTTTACCCATGTAATTAAGAGTTTAATAATCTTTTTTGTTTTTTTTTTTTCGACAATGACGTGGAGTTTGTACTTTTTCATTAACACTTGCGACACGCATTGGTCCACAAAGATCCATGTGCAAGAGATAGAGTTTTTCTTGGTTGGTGTCTTCAGATTTAGGTTTGTGGGGTTTATTCTTGCTTTTGCCCATTGCACAAGCAGAACATAGATGGTCCTTTTTAAATTTTAGCTTAGGGAGACCTCGAACAAGACCGTGTCTAGCTAAATGGTTGATTGCACCAAAGTTCAGATGAGATAGACGTCGGTGTCATAGCCAGGACTTAGTCTTTGAGGCTTTTGACAGGAGACATATAGGAGAGGACGCCATCATATCTCCAAGAGACAGAGTATAAAGATTGTTTCCTCAAGATCCAGTCAATAGATCAACACCTTCTAGATTACGAATGAAGCAGGTGTGTTGATGAAAAGCAACTTCAAGGTTCAAATCACATAATTGCCTAACGGAGAATAAGTTGTGTCCAAGTCCTTCCACGTAGTAAGTCTTAATCGTATCACTCCCAATAATTGATAATCACCATTATCCCCATTATCTTTTCCACGTGATCATTTCCGATTTAAACAGTACCCAAAAATTTATGACGAAATTGTGAGGATTGAGAGCGATCTCCAGTCATATGCTTATGAGTTAGCCGAAGTCCAAAATACCTATAGTATCAATTTGGACGACCGCATTCATCATGAGGGAAGATTATGAACTTCGGAATCTATGGATCCCCAAGATTTACTGGGTTCCTTTTGGTTAGCAGATAATAGATTTAATATCTAGATTTGCTAACGGGAACATTTTAGTCTTAGGATTTCTTAGTTTCCTTGAGTAAACCAATGTTACCACAGGCTTAGGTGTTATCACTTTCTAGGCAGTTGGGTTTTCATAAGGGCCACTTCAGCAGTTGTGGTTATCATAGTGAAAGTAGCCGCATTGCCTACTATAGTGAAGGTTACCGACAGTAGGTATCAAGTGTTATCTAATATTTGTGAACACTTTTCCTGTTAGTTTCCAAATTTTTCTCTTTGAACTTTTGTTAACAGATTTAGATTTTTTACAAGCATTCACATTATTGATAAAATTTAGAACACACAAATCATGATTATCAGAAAGCATGCAACCATTACACTTAACACATAAAGGTTTAGAATTCACATTAAGCTTGGAATGCTGCACATTTGCAGTTCCTTTAGGTTCAACAGCACTGTTCTTATTTTTCAAACTAGATTTAACTGTCCTAGGTTGGGCTTCTACTTTATTCTTTTGAGTACTACTTGGTGTTTGCTGAATCTTATCTTTCTATGTATTGCCTAAAGGCTGTAATCCGCTAGCACTAGTAGACGTTTTTACTCCTGTAGAAGACAACATAGGTTTGTTAGAAACTAAGTTCGATGAAGAAGTTGTTTTTGTGTTTATGTTTCTTGAGGATGTGACGGGCTCAGTGAATCTAACTCTTTTGTCCTTGTTTTTTGGGATCACAGCCACTAATTTATCACCTGAATTGTTGATGTTGGGGCAAGTTTGTCTGACTATTATAAGCAACTCCTGAATTTGTTTGGTATACTTACAAGGAGAGTCTAAGGATTCATTTAGAGGATTTTGTGATTTTCCTTGTTCCACTATTTCCCTAAGAATCACAGCTTCTTCTTGAGTGTGCTTAAGGTAATCAGAGTGAGCTGGCCTATTGTTCAACAATCTAGGGTTCAAATATTACACATCAATCTTAAGCATTTCTAGATCAATAGTGTGTTTGCAAACAACATTAGCAGCTAAAGCTTTTCCTTTAAGCTTCCTTAATTCATTTTTTGAGAGCATCGGGGGAAAAGAAAGAAGGGAAACGTAATTTCCAAACTTTTTCCTGAGACTAGCATTTTTATAAATCAGAGATTTCCAAGAACTTTAGATTGACTGATTAATTAATATCAAATTGTCGTTTGATTCGAATACGTTTTTCGTTAATTCCAATTTAAGGTCATTTTACGACTCCTATTATTCTTCACTATTTATTTTAGTCCGATACGCGTTTACTTTTAAATTAACTTTTAAGCTAAATCACGTAGACTAGAAATAATCACTTAACGTAAACGGTCACCAAATAAATTAAGGTTTACGTCAAGCAAGTGTTATATGATTATTAAGAAGAAAATTATTGACTTTGCGTATTTTATTTTTGTTGGTCACGTAAAAGGCTTACGTTTCGCAATAAAATACCTTTAGACGCACCTCCGAAAATACCCTTGATATATCTAGAGCTTAAACCAATACCCACTTTTAAACCGTCAACAAAAAAATTGCATTAATTTTTGTGTCTATAAGCCATTATGCCGATTATGGGGAAATTAAATCCCATGGACTTTGGATAATATCACCAATCTTGTTCATTATCTCCTAGTAAAAATATGTAACTTAGGTAATCTTCCAAGGGATTTCAAAAGCCCTTTTCCCTTCCATTCTACACGCCTAAACCAAATGATACACCAACATCTTCCTAAATCTTATACTAAGTACATGTACAACTATGAATTAATTAAGACATGTACTAAATGTTCCCTAGACACCTTAATACACATTGGATAAAAACCACTTTGGACCCTTTGTTTGCTTGATATACACCGCAGGCATTATACACACTCACACTACAACACACACACACACACCACACATATAATATATATATATATAATATAGTAAATATATATTTTATATATATATATATATTTTAATATACACATATATATATATTTACTTAAGATTTTCCAAATCTTAAGTAATCTTGTACCATTATCCTCCCATTAATAGAGTGTACTTAAGGGGTAAACCAAAACAAGGTTCTTAATAACTAAAAACCACAAAACCACCACTTAGGGCATAGTTGTGTTTAGGATGGAACTAAGCTAAGTAACCAAGCTTGGGCCTATATATAAACCCACTCATATCTATTATTTAAACATTTTCTACCACTCTTAAACTCTCTCTAGCCAAGAACACATTTGTTCTCCTCTCCTTTGTTTCGGTACACATTAAGTCGAGCCAAGCACAACACAAACGCGACACAACTTAGCTTTCTAGCTTACCCTAGCATACTAAGGTTCACATACAAGGGTATTAGGAGGAGTATACAAGCAAAGGTTCGGGTATATTAAGCTTTGGAGTTTTCGGGTTTATACACATTTTGGTGTAGACGAATTTGGTATCATTCCTCTCCTTCTAAACCGAAACCAAGCACTAAGACCTTCGTAAGTCAAGTCTAAACTCTTACGTTTATACCTTTACGTGTTACTTCTTGCTATGATATGTGGTTCGCGATTAACTTGTGATTTAACAAGTTAAACGCGACGAGTGGATGTGCATGGTTTGACCCATGCACGGACCACGTTCATTTCGTCTACATTGTGTATATACTAGTCTTGTGTGGTGTAAAGTTTTGATAAAAACGTGTTATAATTAACCGGGTTCATGTTTGAAACATGTTGGGAACCTACGCCGACGTATCTTTGTGTTAGACCGGATATATATACGAGATCTATACGTAAACTTTTTACGAAAACTCAATGGCTTGGTTTGGGAAAGAACATACTACCTAGTGGGACGTTTGCATGGATAAAATGCGACCCATTTGAGGGTCAAATAAACCCAAAGTAATTGACGCAAGGTCGAGTCTCGCGAGCAACAAAAAGCCACCATAGTGGACATATTTTGTTCACTGTTGGGCCGAAAGCCCACCAAAGGGACGACGTGGCTTATGGCTTAGCTTATTTTATGATTAAAGTGCTTAAACAAGGGCTTAAGAGCTTAATGAACTCTAACGAAACCTTATAAAATATTTAATAAACTAAACGGACCCTTAATGGGCCTATTGGGCCCGACAGCCCACGGACGAGCCACACAGGCCTAACAGCCCATTAAGATGGACCCACGGCTTATTAATAAGCTCCATGAGCTTATTGAAGTGTGGTAGAGCTCATTGAACTACATGGGTTAGTAATAAGCCCTAGGAACCAAATAGGACCCTTATCAGGCTTGGTAACCTTTACCGAGGCCCAATCCGGGCCCAAAAGCTCTCAATAAGCTCGAAAAGATTATTCAGAAGCTTAAACAGTTTAATAAGCTTATTATAGGCTTATTATGTTATTGGACCCAAGAGAAACGGACCTACACTTTTGAAACTCTTAACGGACCCCTAACGGGCCCGAAAAGCCCAATAAGCTCAAATAAGCTCATCCGAGCTTATTTTTGGAAGTAAACAACTTATTTGCCTTATATAAGCTAAATGAAACCTTTGCCACTAGTTAGAACTTGAACGGGCTTAAAATGTGATTTTTACAAGTTAAGGGACTAAAAGTGTCAAATTGTAAACTTAAGGGTTAAAACTGTCAAAACTGAAGTTATAAAGTTTAGGGACTGTTTTGTCACTTCTAAAACTTAAGGGGCTGTTCTGAAAGTATAAGGTCCTAAAGTGTTATTTTTGTAAAGTTGAATGACTAAAGGTGTAAATATGGAAACCTAGGGTTTTAAAATGTAAATATTATATTTTCAAAAACATAAGGACCGTTTTTGTAAATATAGAAAATCTAAGGGTATTTTATGAACGAAAGTGATTTTAATAAACACTTAACGAATTGGACAAATTATAATATTTATCGGATATTATACAAATTAAAACACGACTTAATAAATATGTATATTTATTATTAAGTTTCTACTTATAATTGTAAACACAATGTGTAATCGTTATAACCTTCCCAAAAGCCATCAAGTAGAGACAAATACAATAAACATGTGCACCACCACATAAGTGATAACAGTATATATAAACTAGCAATTTATTGTAGTTTATACATTAAGTCGTTAGCCTAAACTTGTAGACTAAGACTGGCCGTATTTAATTAGTTATCCGCGGTTGTGTATTATTTGCCATACTTGGATATATTTACCATTCACAGGGGACTACCTACTAAGGTGAGTTCATAATCTCATGTTTTATAATTATTTAAATGATTTACATCTTTGGGGTGAGAACATGTTTTGCTTTACAAATTGGACGCAAGTGTACATTTTATACTATGATTACGTGTTTGCCTAAGTAGCGATAACCCACTGAGCCCTTTATCATGAACTGTTAATTACTAGGTTGTGAGCGCGAGTGTTATAAATAGATCTATTTGGGATTGACGTCCCCGTTTGGGTGAGTAGCGCTCACTGTGCCGGTTTTCCGGGACAATCAAACGTTACATGTAAGATTTGGGATGTTGCGGGTTAGACATCATTCATGGGCCAAATGGTTGGCTTTTTTATGCATTCATACATGTTGAGCTTCTATGTCATGAGCATTAGGAAAACGGAATTCCTTTTTATGATGTTTGAATCTGTTGCTTAATCATACACTTGAAATCTTACGGTCCTACAATTTCAATTACATAACCTATGTAAATTCAGCCAACTTTTGTTGACGTTTTAAGCATGTTTTTCCACAGTTCAATAAGGCGCGATTTTGGTGCACAGAAGATACATTAGGGTCACTATTTGGAGAAGAGTCAATTACTAAAGAGTTGAGGTCGTTATTACATTTTGGGAACATTTGTTATAAACCAATATCTTTGCTTTTATTGCTCGAACAATTTGAAGCCTATGGCCTTATGTAATGAAGAAGTATTTTGTTAATCCAATGTATCTTTTTAAAACGACACGTTTAGTGGTCGTTCTCATACCTTGTGCTATTGATCTATGAAGTAACGCCTTTGGATATTCAATATTTTGCTGCAACCTGTATTTTGAGGGTGTTGCGGATTGGTATCAGAGCCAGGTTATAGAGAACCAGGTCAAAAGTTTTTCTATTTTTTTCGGTTTGGACTATAAACCATTTCAACACTACATTCATAAATTGGCGGTATTGCACAGGACCACACATACATTACGTGTTTGCATCTAGATATATACTTAACATGAACATACAATGTTTTTGATTAGTAGTTTACTAAGTGCTTGATGATTTGATATACGAGTATATAAATTATATTACGTATATTACTATAAGAGTCTTAAAATTAATACTTATATAAGTTATTTTTGTTTTTTTTACAGCAGTCATGTCTTCTACATCATCTGCGGTTACCTACACTTCCGTCTACACCGATTCTGAGCCAGGGAGGGTATTTTGGGGAGCTGACAAGGAGTTGTCGGACGGTGGTTCTCCACGAGTCATCATATACGGATACGATGGACTCCCTATGCAGATGGTAGCCCCACCATCACTGGATTACATACCTGGCCCCGAGGAGCCATAGACACCACCAGTACCATAGGACGAGGATGAGCGTGAGCCTATGTTCATACAGCCACATGATCTTGACTATGTGCCAGAGCCTATGTACCCTGAGTATATACCATTGCAGGATGAGCATGTGTTTCTGGCTAAGGAGCAGCCATTACCTCCTGTTGTTTCACCTACTGCTGAGTCACCAGGATATGTTGAGTCGGATCCAGAAGAGGATCCAGAGGAGTATGAGGATGATGAGAACGGGAGGATCGTCGGTCCGATTGTCTTTCCTAGGGCACGGGGGAGAGGATGGAGATGATGTTGACGGCGATTGATTGGGGTTCATGTCGCGATGATGAGGATGGGATGAGGGGAATGAAGAGGATGGCGGAGTAGAACTTAGCTCGGCCGACGCCGATGTTGTCATGTACCTACTATTGTGCTTGTTTCCCCAGTGAGGGAATAGTGCCTGTACACACTACCCTCACACTGAACATCTATTACTACATGAGCTAGGATCATGTTTTCCTTCCCCGCCACCTTATGTTCCGGCTTTAGGCTTCCATATCCCTTCTACCAGAGGCAGAGGTTGAGAGACTTCTAGCCATGCCTACTCACTATCACCACCCTCTGTAGGGGAGCGCCTTGCTAGGTGCATGGCCCCATCTGCACATTCATCACCACCACCTGTGCCATCACCATTACTACCATCATCTGGGTGTCCAACCCAAATTCCAGACATCGAGGATATCTCTACTCGGGCCCTTGTTGATGTGGTTACTGCCGCATTACCATTACCTCCACTACCACCATCTCTATACGTACCACCACCTGTTGACCGTAGGGATGATATTCCGGAGTCTGAGCTGCCACCTCGCAAGAGGCCATGTTTGTCTACTCTAGGCCCCAGGTATGAGGTCGGAGAGAGTTCTACTGTAGGACCTACCGGAGGTCGGGGGATAGATTATGGGTTTGTCAACACCGTAGATGCTGAAGCGAGATAACGGGGGATTAGAGAGGTTGGGGATGGTATTAGGGATACTTGGGTAAATCCGGCAGAGGCAGTTCCTGAGATAGCACCTATGACCATAGGAGAGTTCAATACTAGGGTTACAGAGCTTTCTGAGCTCCATGAGCATGATACGCAGGACTTATATGCTCTACTAGAGGATGCTCATGATAGTAGGACTCGCATATCACAGCGAGTCACTATGGACTCGCAGCAGGTCGACTTGCTTATAGAGGATAGGATAGCTCATCAGGAGACAGTACTGATTGTAGAGGAGGAGGCTTATGCTTCCCAAGAGGCTTAGGCTTATTCGATAGGATTGAGTCAGGCAGTTCATTATGAGCTTCAGACCCACCGTAAGCAGGTGTATGCACACGAGTCCCAGATCCAGGCACATCAGAAACAGCTACAGCTGCAGGGTACTCTTATTCAGACACAGCACCAGGTACATGAGACTCGCTCCCAGATGCAACAGACTGAGATGGCAGAGCTTCGAGAGACTAACCGTAGACATAAGGCACAAATGGTAGAGATTCTCCGAGTGATGAGAGACATGAGACGAGAGACGGAGGACATGCAGGCCGAGTTATTAGCACTGCGAAAGCAGCATGGGAGAGCTAGACAGCCAGGACCAGATGTTAGAGTTCCAGATCACCAGGATGCTTCAAGGGATGCGGATAGCCACATCTAGTGGTTTATGTCATTTTACTTTGATAGACAGTTGTACAGGCATGTTAAGTATTAGGGGTTCTCCCCGCTGACATATCCTTAGATCTTTTGTATTGTATTTTGTGTACCAAAAACTATTTCATGTAAAAATTTCCAAGTTATGAATGAAATAGATGTGTTATGTTGTACTATATACCTCTCTTGTGTTGTTGTCTCATTTGTAAATTATTGTATATCTTGTCATGACCTCATGTTTTGTCTCTTGTGATTTAGACGAATCATGGCACCTGTGACAAGACGAGGACCGAATACCCCACCTAACAACACCAACCCAAATAACATAACTCCAGAATCCGTTCAAGCTATGATTGATCAAGCTCTTCTGCGAAACTCTACCAATGAAGACGGAAGCTACAGTTCACACGGGGATAACCGAAGGAATGTGCAAACTTAACGCCTTGTTCTACGCTCCGACTTCATGAAATGTCACCCTTTAAACTTTAAAGGAAATTGAAGGCGTTTTTATGTTTAACCGGTGGGATTGAATAATGATGGATAGTTTCAATATCAGTGGTTGTGACTATTGAAAATTAGGTTAATGTTTGCACTTGCCACTCTGTTAGGGGCTGTTTGACTTGGTGGGAGTAATATGGTCAGATAAGAACCTTAGGTCATGATGCATATTCAATGACTTGGGAAGTACTCAAGAAGAAAATGACAGACAAGTATTGTCCGCAGGGTGAAATCCAGAAATTAGAAATCAAGTTGTGGAACCTAAAGGTCAAAGAAAACGATGTTCTAACATACACTGAACGTTTCCAAGAGTTAACCCTGATATGTACCAAGTTTGTTGCTAATGAAACTGAGAAGGTTGACAAGTACATCAGTGGACTCCCGGATAACATTGATGGAAATGTGGTCCGTGGTGAAATTTGTGACATTGGTAGCGATTGGGAACACTCTCTTTTTATTGGGAAGCTTTTCTTGTTTGAACATTTCTTGTCTTTTTTTTAGAATGTTGCGTTGATATGTGGCACGCTGTTTTCGGGTCTGAAATTGATGTGTTTTGCTTTGAATATGTTTAAGTTTTCGGGTGTGTGTTTGAGTCGAAGAATCTTTTCCCTTTAGTTGGCTAAGTCTCCATACCAAGACGTTGGATGAGACTATTAAGTTGGCCAACGACTTGATGGATCAGAAACTCCGCACCTATGCGGAAAGGCAAACTGACAACAAAAGGAAGGCTGATGATTCATCCAGAAACAACCATGGCCATCAACAACAACCCTTCAAGAGACAGAATGTCGCCAAGGTCTACAATATGGGGTCGGGTGAAAAGAAGCCGTATGGTGGATCTTTGCCCAAGTGCACCAAGTGCCATTTTCATCACAATGGCCCGTGTACTCAAAAATACTACAAATGTAACAAGGTAGGGCACTTTACCCGCGACTGCAGAGGTTCTGGCAACACTAATGTTGCTAATGCTCAGAGGGACAATAGGGCAGTTCCCAAGGGGAATGGTTGTTTTGAATGTGGAGCTCCAGGACATTTCAAGAGAGATTGTCCAAAATTGAAGAATAAGGATGGGGGAAATGGGAATGCACAAGGATGGGTATACGCAGTTGGAAATGCAGAGAAGAATGTAAATTTATCGAGGAACCCGAAGTCCAATGTCGTCACGGGTACGTTCCTCTTAAACAACCGCTATGCATCTATCTTATTTGACACTGGTGCCGATAGAAGTTTTATATCTACTGCATTTGTTCCCTGTTCTGACATCGCTCCCAACTCCATTAGAATAATTGTTTATAATGGTTGTAATTAGTGACGGGAAAATGTCTGGGTAGACACTATTATACGGGGTTGCACTTTAAATTTCTTAAACCATCCGTTCAACATAGATCTAATGCCCGTAGAACTAGGTAGTTTCGACATTATAATCAGCATGAATTGGTTAAGAAAGTATCACGACGTAATCGTGTATGATGAGAAACTTGTTCGAATCCCCTATGGGGGTGAAACCTTGATTTTTCGTGGTGACGAAAGAAACAACGGCAAAGAATCTCAGTTGACCATTATTTCATGTTCAACAGGCTGAAGAGTCAGTGGGCCTAGATCTTGAGTCGCTTCCTATTTTCTATTCGTGCTTTTCTACTTAACTTTATGGTATCTAAGATAGGGCTAGTTTACGTCTAAGAGGTGTAGTCTTCTTGTTAATGGGCGATGAGGATGCAGATCTTTTTTTGGCACAAATATCCGCCAAGAAGGAGGAGGATAAGTCGGAAGGAAAGCAACTTAAAGACGTACCAATCGTTTGAGATTTTTCGGAAGTGTTTCCCGAGGACTTGTCGGGTCTTCCTCTGGCTCGACCAGTGGAATTCCAGATCGACTTGATTCCAGGAGCCGCACCCGTAGCTCGAGCACCGTATCGATTGGCACCGTCCAAAATGAAGGAATTGTCGGAACAACTACAAGAGCTTTCCGACAAAGGCTTCATAAGACCTAGTTCCTCACCTTGGGCAGCCCCGGTATTGTTTGTCAAAAAGAAGGATGGATCATTCAGGATGTGCATTGACTGCCGGGAGTTAAATAAGCTAACAGTGAAGAATCGTTATCCACTCCCGAGGATCGACGATTTATTTGATCAACTCCAAGGATCCAGCATTTATTCAAAGATAGATCTGAGATCGGGTTATCACCAGCTTAGAGTACGAGAGCAAGACATTCCAAAGACGGCATTCCGAACTCGGTATGGTCATTACGAGTTTCAGGTTATGCCATTCGGGCTAACAAACGCACCTGCGGTATTCATGGACCTCATGAACCGAGTGTGCAAGCCCTACTTGGATAAGTTCGTAATTGTCTTCATTGATGACATACTTATTTATTCAAAGGACAAGAAAGAGCACGAAGAACATCTTAAGGCAATTTTGGAATTGCTTAAGAAGGAGAAGTTGTATGCCAAGTTTTCAAAGTGTGAATTTTGGATCCCGAAGGTACAATTTCTCGGTCACGTCATTGATAGCAGAGGCATACATGTGGATCCAGCCAAGATAGAATCTATCAAGAATTGGGCATCTCCTAAGACACCGACAGAGATCCGCCAATTTTTAGGTCTTGCTGGTTACTATCGAAGGTTCATTGAGGGATTTTCGAAGATTGCTAAATCAATGACGAAGCTTACTCAGAAAGGAGTCAAGTTCGATTGGGGTGAAAAGGAAGAGAACGCTTTTCAGTTAATAAAGCAGAAGTTATGCAGTGCGCCAATTCTGGCTTTACCTGAAGGAAGCGAAGATTTTGTGGTCTATTGTGATGCTTCATACAAGGGTTTAGGTGCTGTGTTGATGCAGAGAGAGAAGGTGATTGCCTATGCTTCTCGACAACTAAAAATTCATGAGAAGAACTACACCACTCATGATTTAGAACTTGGATCGGTGGTGTTTGCTCTAAAGATATGGAGACATTATCTATATGGAACCAAATGCACCGTGTTCACCGACCATAAAAGTCTACAACACATTCTTGACCAAAAGGAGCTTAACATGAGGCAACGCCGTTGGCTAGAATTGCTAAGTGATTACGATTGTGACATTCGTTATCACCCGGGGAAGGCAAACGTAGTGGCCGACGCATTGAGCCGTAAGGAACGGATTGAGCCATTGCGGGTTCGAGCCTTAGTTATGACTATTGGCTTGGATCTTCCCAAACAAATACTAAAAGCTCAGATCGAAGCCCTAAAACCAGAGAACCTTGAGAAAGAAGATGTAGGTGGTATGATCAGAAAGGATATACCCAAGGAAAAGTTAGAACCACGCGCCGATGGAACCTTATGTTTAAATGGCAGAAGTTGGTTACCTTGCTACGGTGACTTAAGATCCGTGGTTATGCACGAATCCCATAAGTCTAAGTACTCTATCCATCCCGGTTCTGAAAAGATGTACCAAGACATGAAAAAGCTATATTGGTGGCCCAATATGAAAGCCGACATCGCCACATATGTTAGCAAGTGCTTGACATGTGCAAAGGTCAAGGCCGAACATCAAAGGCCATCAGGACTGTTAGTACAACCAGCAATACCCGAGTGGAAGTGGGATAATATCACGATGGATTTTATCACCAAGCTTCCTAAGTCGTCGCACGGTTTTGACACCATCTGGGTAATTGTGGATCGACTTACAAAATCTGCTCACTTCTTGCCAATAAGGGAGAATGATCCATTGGACAAGTTGGCAAGGTTGTACCTGAACAGGATAGTAGCAAGACACGGAATACCTGTTTCAATCATCTGTGACCATTGATGGAGGTTAACATCAAACTTTGGAGATCGTTTCAGAAAGCTTTGGGTACAGATCTGAGTATGAGCACCGCGTATCATCCAGAAACCGATGGTCAGAGCGAGAGGACTATTTAAACTCTCGAGGACATGCTACGTGCTTGCGTGATCGATTTTGGAAAAGGTTGGGTTAAGCATTTACCATTAGCCAAATTTTTGTATAACAATAGTTATCACGCTAGCATAAAGGCCGCACCTTATGAGGCACTTTATGGCCGAAAATGTCGATCACCTATGTGTTGGGCCGAAGTTAGAGAAGCTCAACTGACTGGTCCAGAAATGATCCAAGAAACGATGGGAAAGATTATCCTAATCAAGCAGAGAATTCAAGCTGCTCAGTATCGACAAAAGAGCTACACTGATTTGAAGCGAAAGCCGATGGAGTTCGAAGTTAGGGATAGGGTTATGCTCAAGGTCTCACCTTGGAAATGGGTTGTACGATTCGGTAAGCGGGGCAAGTTGAACCCGAGATATGTCAGACCTTTCAAGGTGTTAGCCAAGGTTAGGAAAGTCGCCTACATGTTGGAACTTCCTCAAGAATTGAGCAGGGTTCACCATACTTTCCATGTGTCTAACCTGAAGAAATGTTACGCTGACGAACCATTGGCCATGTCGTTGGAAGGAATTCACGTTGATGATAAGCTCCAGTTTGTGGAAGAGCCCGTTGAAATCATGGAATGGGAGATCAAACGATTAAAGCAAAGCCGGATACCATTGGTTAAGGTTCGCTGGAACTCTAGGAGAGGTCCTGAGTTCATCTAGGAACGTGAAGATTCGTTCAAACAAAAATACCCACAACTTTTCACAAACCGGGGTTCGTCATCCACTACAAGGTCTTAAGCTTTGAGGACAAAGCTCTTTTAATGGGTGAAGACTGTAACATTTCTCAATTTTAGGTCATTTTACGACTCCTATGATTCGTCACTATTTATTTTGGTCCAATACGCGTTTACTTTTAATTTAACTTTTAAGCTAAACTAGCGTAGACTCTAGGATTTAATCATTCATGTAAACGGTCACCAAATTAATTATGGTTTACCATCATTCATAGGTTATATAATTATTAAGAAGATAATTAATGACTTTGCGTATTTTATTTTTATTGGTCACGTAAAAGGCTTACGTTTTGCAATAAAATACATTTAGACACACCCCGGAAATACCTAGACTTACCTAGACTCAAACCAATACCCACTTTTAAACCTTAAACCCAAAATTTAATCAATTCTTGTGTTATTAAGCCATTATGGCCGAATGTAGGTAAACAAAGATCATAATACAAGGTTACTTGTATACTTAGCGTACAACTAACTTTTAATTAAACCTTGTACTTGTATAATCCTAGCAAGATTTCAAAATTTCCCTTTTTCCTTTGATCCTACATGTCCCTCACCCAAAATCAACTAGAAATCTTCCTAAACCTTATACTAAGTACATGTATATCTAGGGATTAATTAACATGTACAATGTGTTCCCTAGACACCTTATTTCACAATGGATAATAACCATTTGTTCTCTTTGTGCTTCTTGGATACCTACGACAACAACAACATATATGAAATCAAAGATCTTCAAATTTTAGGTAAATCTTGTACAAATAATGGTAACTAAGGATTGTACTAGGTTGTATTAGCAAAACCATGTCTTGATAACTAGAATCCTATAAACACTAGCTTAGTGCATGGTTTGGCTTAGTTAAGGGAACTAGAAAGCTAACCAAGTCTTAAGCCTATATATACTCAATCATACATGACACAAAACACTTCTTGAAAACTCATAAACTCACTAAACACTCCCTCTCAAACAAAACATATTGTTTCTCTTGTCTCGGGTCGTAAGACTCAAACAAACACCCTCACTATTGGTATGTGCTTAATTACACATACCATTTTCCATTAAAATGGACTTAAATGACCAAAATATACCAAAAATACATTGTATTTGTGTGTTTTGTGATTTATGATTGTGCAGGTAACGGATATTTACTAAAGGACAAAAATGAAGCAAAACCGAGCACGAGAATGGAAAGAGCGTGAAAAGCCAAAAAAGTCAAAGTCAAAAGTCAACCCTGGGACACGGCAATAAAAAGAGCATCGAAAAACCGAAACCGAAAACCTATTAAAGTCTAAATGGGCAAACTCGTACCCATTTTAATAGGCCGGGTCAACCCATTACATTTTATATAAACCTTAAATACCACTAAATCCCAAATCCATCTTAAATCAATAATGGATCTATATTTAACCCAACTTGGGCCCAAACCCCTTTCCCGCCTAACCAACCCTGTCACTTTCCCCCATCACCATCACCCTTCACCCCACAACCAAACTCTCACCCTAGTCCAAGACTATGCTCAGAAGACTCACATAGCAACCCTTGGTCCCCCCCTTTCAACCGACAAAGTTATAACTTTTCCACGCTGGCAATCTTAGTGAAATTAGGCGCCAAAACCCAATCAATGGTTCAGATCAAGCCCTTGGTGACCAAGCCAATTTGATGGCTAGGATGAATGGTTCGAATCCTCTCACACAACAAGCACAAGAAACGCATGAAAAGACCCGCCACAGCATATAAAAGAGAGAAGACAGAGAAGAAGAAGGGAGCTAGTGTAATATAGTTTAGGAATAGTGTAGTTTAACTTATTTCCAGCTTATTTTATGCTTAATGTATTGAAATTCAGCTTCTTGTACTTGAACTTTTCATTAATAAAAGTCATTTTTCATTATCAATTGTGCTCTCTAAAAAAGTTAGTTTTACTTATGCAATGTACTTAAGTACTTAATAAGCCTTTCTTTTTACTCAATCCCTCTCCGAAGCTCAAATAAGCTTTCAAAAGCTTATTTGAGCTTGATTGTTCAGTTACAAAGTCATTGGTTAAGGATTATGGTATTAAGCTCTTTTGGATGATAAGCCAGACCAGGATGGTCTTATAGGGTTTTTAACAGCTTATTCTTATAAGCTGAGCTTGTAGATTAGCTTGAAAAAGCTACTTGAATTCTCTGTTTTGAGCAAGGGATTGAGGTACTCTTTACTTTTTTACTTTTAGCTCATTTTCACTTTAATGCTTAATTTACTGCTTATTTGCTTATTGTTTATTTGCTTATTATTGCTTATATTTGGTTTATTGTGCTTAAAGAACTTAGTATGCCTAGTTGATAGCTTAAAATTTGTTGATTAGAGTTTTAAGTAAATCTGTCTATTTTAAGGTTAATGCTGCTTTCATAACAGTTAGTTCTGCTAGGTAAGTTTAGCTTATTCTGAATGTTTATTTTTAGTTTGCTTTTGCTTCATTGTTCTTATTAATCATAATTCTAAATATACTTTAAAAATTCAAAGCTTATTTAAGTCTGTTCAAGCTTAAAAATTAGTTTTCAGTGTTTTAAAGGGGTGTTTGGCACAACAGGATTATTGAGCTTATTGGCCTATTCAACCTATTTAATTTGTTTTTCATCATTTAGTTAGCTTAAGTAAACTATAATCTTAATCTGTTTTTAGGTTTGAGCTTATTAGTCTTATTTTTTAGCTGCATTTAGTCAATTCTTTGTTAAAAAAAAGAAAAAGAAAAAAATATTAGTGTAACTGTCACTTTGCATTAAGTTTTTATAGCTAATTTAGTCATCCAAATTTCTTAATTCTAGCTTATTTGTGTTCTTTGATACTTAGGCTTAATATGTTTTTAGCTTGCTACTTTTCAAATTGCTTTTTAAGTCCTTAAGATAAGCTGCAATAGGTCAAGAGAAAAGAGTAAAGTTACTGTCTTTTGAGTGCTTATCTTTCTTTTCCAACTTATTTGTTTTGCTTATTTCTAGAACATTGTGCTTATTAAGCTTAGGTTTAGTTCTGTTTTAGCTTATCACTGTCTTATAGCTTATTGAGTTTTAGTAAAAGCCAAAACAGTCTTAATAGTCTGAACTAAGTTTCTTTTAGCTTCTGTCATTTTCATCAGCTTATTCCTAGCTTATTGTCAAGTTTTATAAAAAAGTGTTTTTTTAAACTTTGTTATTTCAGCTTATTTTATAAGTTTAAAAAAATGTTTTTAAAAAAGGAGAGGCCACAGGACTCGAACCTGTGACCTCTCCCTTTATACCAAAGCCTCAACACACACACTCACTATCACTAGCACCAGATAGGGCCATCTGTTTTAAGTTGCATAATTTATTTACTTAACATCTTTTAGTCTTTTAAGCTTATAGCCACGTTTTGCTTATTTCCATCTTATTCGATAAGCCAATTTTCCAGCATTTATTTTTCTTAGAGTTAGCTCACTTCAAAGAACTTTCCATAATTGATTCAGATTTTTCCCATTTAGTTTAGTGTTTTTAATGAATTTTTCTTATTAAAACTGTTTTTAATTCATAAAAAATATTTAAAATATAATTTTTTTTAAATTTTCTATTATCATTTAGGACTTAGGAAAATTAATTTTGCTTTTGTAGGGTCAAATTTGTAGAATTTGGTTTTTTAAAGAACGGGATTAGATCCCGTTCTCGTTTTCTTCGTGTTTTAACTTTAAATGCTTGCGTTTTAGGTTTGCCTTTGCTTGTTCTTGCATTTTAGTCACTTAGGATTTATAAAAAGTTGAAAAATCAATTTAGGATTAAATTTTGATAATCTAGATTTTAAGTCGCGTTTTTTTAGGATTCCCGTTATCGTTGCTAGTTTAAGTCATTAATTGCTTTCGATTTTAGTTTAGATTGCCTTTTGATTGGTTTTCTCGTAGAAATTGAAAATCAAATTAAACTCTTTATTATTCAAGCATAAATCGAGAACCGATTCTCGATTCTCAAATTCACGCCTTGACGGGAAACGACACGGGAAGTTTTTTAATATCTCTTTAAAAACCTCTTGGAATATTTATTGTTGATAACTTTCAGATTTATCCTTATTATATATTGATATTATATATATTTATTATATATTGTATTTATATATTTAAAAAGGTGTAGTTTCGAACGTGTCAATTTTTGGCGCCGCTGCCAGGGAGGTGTGTACGATTATCGAGTTGAAGTTTGTTGTATCTTGCAGACCCTTCTTCGTGAAGTTATCATTTTCGTTTGTGAATATTTTCTTCTTTTTTAAATATAAAAAAAATACAAAAATATTTTTTCATTTTCTTTTATTAGTATATTTATAAAATAAAAAGTAGAAAAATAAAAAATATAAGAACATTATCCTTAAATAAGAATAAAAATCATCATCAATATAATGCTCTCAACTTGAGCATTATCATAATAAGTTCCCAAACAAAAGATTAAAACTTGCCTTTGTGTCACTTGTGAAGTGCGGCTCACCTTTAAGAGATTAACAAACTATAAGAGGGGTATAAGGAGGGTTGTTCCAAGGAACTACGACCCGAAAGGAGAAGGTTTTTAATAGCTTCACGCTTTCCCGCTCATCCGCTCCTTTGTGCGTTTTTCTTTTAAAGAGCTACCGTGAAGCAAGTTGATTATTGGTTTAAGTTATTCAATCTCATTTTGTCCTTTAATAAAATATGTTGTTTATAAAACTCGAAAAACAAAAAAATAATCTCCTTTAACCTCTTTGCCATTTAATTCTTCTTCTTATCCCTCTATATTGTTTAATTCTTATGGCGTCATGTGTTGACGATTATCGAAAACAAATCCAAGGTCCGCAATTCACGAAACAAATCGATTGTTTCTCAAGTGAAATCAAGTGATGTTAATTCTTCTTCTTCCTCTGAGATAGCCAAACTTACTCATGCAGTAAATCAGCAAACAAGTGCTGTGACTACCGCCATGACCGCTATTCTCAAACAATTTCAAGCAACCCCACCTCCAGCTTCCGTAAAAGCCGTTGAGGAAATTTGTGTTACTTGCGGTGGTGCTCATCCTTATTATCAGTGTCTCGCCGCCGATGGCAACACTTTTCGGGATAATATTCAAGGATACGTTTCAGCAGCCGCGGTTAACTACAATCAGGGTAATTCCGGTTATCGTCCTCCGAGTGTGGCTAATCAAATTCGACCACCGGGTTTTGCTCAACCAAATGTGCAAAATAATCAAAACCGGTTTAGCCAACCTCAAGGATATAATCGAGGAAACAATTTCAATCAAGATACATCTTATCAAGCTCCAACTCAACAAAATCAAGTTGTACCTTTAAGTGAGTTGGAGAAAATTAAGAAGATAAATGATGTTAATATAAAAGCCATGCAAGCTCAAATTAACAATGTGAAAAATGAGTTAAGAAATGAAATGCAAACTTCGATTCAAGCTTCAATGTCTAACCAAACTAATGAGCTTAAGAACATGATGGCTAGCTTTTTCCAAATGAACACCGCTTCTACCTCGGGTTCGGGATCTCTCCCTAGCAACACCATTGCTAACCCGAAAGGTGAATTGAAAGCCATCACCACCCGAAGTGGTCTTGTTCTTGATGGACCTTCCGTTCCTATGCCTCCTTCATTCATTAATCCAGAGGAGGATGAACGTGTAGAGGAGACTTTAACGGACTCGGAACTCGCAGAGTATACCATTAAGGTCCCACCTCCTCTTGTCCAAAAAGCTAAACCTACTTCTCTAAAGAATTATGTGGTGCACCAAAGGGATCCTCTTCACCCCAATATCCATTATCCTTTAAGAATGCACCAAGAAAAACAACAAGAGAAAGATGAAGTCCAAATTCACAAATTTTGGCAAATGTTCAAACAACTTCACATCAATATCTCTCTTGCCGATGCTTTGATTCTTATCCCGAAATACCAAAAGATGCTTAAAAGTCTCCTTTCCAATAAGGAGAAACTTTTAGAGCTGGCAAACACACCCCTAAATGAAAATTGCTCAGCGGTTATCCTTAAGAAGTTACCCGAGAAACTTGGAAACCCTGGGAAATTTCTCATTCCGTGTGGTTTTAGTGAGCTCAAGTGCAAGGCCCTAGCCGATCTAGGTGCTAGCATCAACTTGATACCACTCTCGGTTTGGAAAAAGTTAGGTTTACCCGAGCTTATTTCCACCCGCATGACCCTTGAACTAGCTAACCAGGCAATTTGTACACAGGCGGGAATTGCAAGAGATGTCTTTGTTCCGGTTAGAAAGTTCACATTCCCCGTTGATTTTGTCATCGTTGATTATGAAAGCGATCATCGAGTCTCCTTCATCTTGGGAAGACCTTTCTTACGGATCGCTCGTGCTTTGATTGACGTTCACGGAGAAGAAATGATTCTCCATGACGGTGACGAAAGATTAATCTTGAATATGAGACATGATACTTCAAGCTATTCTAACAAGCCTAAAAAAGAATCAATCAACATGATTGACATCTACAATGTCTCTCATAAAGATTATCTTGAGGACTTGTTTGCAAATGAAAAGATAACAAATCATCAAAGTGGCAATCCCACTTTTTCTTCTCATACCGATTTAACTTCACCGGAAGTTATCAATCCATTGAGTGGCAATCCCACTCCAATTTCGGAACCCATGACCAAGTATTCTTCTTCCCCCACAATTACTTCCTTCGAAGAAAGTGAGTTAATTTGGGAAGAATTCGAAGCTTATCTCGCAAGTGATTCATTTCCACCGGGAAATGATGATCATGTCGACCTTTTAATTGAGGAGTTCGCCGATGAACTCGCTCTTATCACATTTCCACCGGGAAATGATGATCTTCCTTTTGATATCGAATCCGATCTTAGAGAAATAGAATATTTGCTTAACAATGATCCTACCAAGGAAATGGATTCTATTCTCGAGGATTCGGTTGATAAGGGTAATCTTGCAGACGATCTTGTTGATACCATTCCCGAGATGTTCACCGATGAACATACTCTTGATTATTCATCTCCACCATTATATGATGATGTCGATGATGATCTTGTTGAACTTGAGTTCGATAATGATGATGTTTATGATGATCCATTTGACTCCAAGGAAGATAAAATCAAAGAGTCTAAACTCTTGATTGATGAACTTGATCCCCTTAGATCAAGTGATTTCCTTCCTTCCCCCATGTGTGACTCGGTTCTCTATGAGGATTTTTCCGAGGTTGATGCTTTGCCTTCAACCAATAACGAGGACAAAGTATTTAATCCGGGTATACTCATTCATGAGAACCTTTTTGAAGTCACTATTCGAGCAACACCAGATAAGAATGTAAAGAAGACCACTAATGCATGCCTTTAAATTCTTGAGGATTTAATCCCTCCTCTTTATGAACTTCCTTTCCACAAAGAAAGTTCCTGGGTCCGAAACTCTACTCTCTTATTCATCTGAAAATGAGGAAAAACCGTCTTGGTATTCTCACCTTCTAAAGGATTTCATAACTTCTATCTTATATCCTTGAATTTATCTCATCGGTGGCCCTAAAGCTTCAAAGTCTTTGAACATTTTGAAAGCCCAGTGTGAGATTTTTCCTTTCACTTCTGGAGATGGGGGGGAACATCCGAGTTTTGGAATTGTGCCGTATCTCCCATTTTCTATCCCCCCCTTGGACCAGTTCAAGTATGGGGATCGGTCAAGCTAAGAGGCCTTAAACAAGCGCTTCGTGGGTGCCAAACCATGCTTTACCTAATATACATTATATAGTAAGTAATAAATAAGTATGTTGTAGAGAGGCTCGCCTCTTTCCTTTTCCCGTACATTTTGTTTTGTGTTATATGTCCAGGATTTCCTGAATTTTTGAAGACTCGTGCTCATGGTTTTGTCCTTCGTTCACTCGAGCTTCACATCATCAGCTTCATTTTGGGAATCAAATATCCAAATCTTATCGACTAACGTTTATCTTTAAGCATACTTAATAAGACGCTTAGGAATTAATAGAGACCCCTTCTTAAAACATTGAGGACAATGTTCGGTTCTAGTATGGGGGGATCTATCGATTTGATTGTGCCTGCAGCCGTTGTTTTCGCGTAATCCTGTTTTTACCACCAAAATACAAAAAAAAAATTAAAAAAATTAAAAATTTTCAAAAAGAAAATAAGTGTTTTGTCAAAATTTTGACTTTCCTGCTAGGTAGAATAAGAATAAATTTTGACTCGATCGAGCGTGTTGAGCTCTAGCTTGTTCCTTAACTTTTAGACTAAGCATTCGCGGATCTTTGCGAAGAACGAAAAATGATAGAGTTAAGTATGAGTTGGATGCTAAACAAGGATTATTTGGAAATCTTAAGAGCTCATAAGTGTAATTTGTGGCTTTTCTCTCCCATAAGCTTCTAACCGGACTAATAATACGTGCTCTCTTCGAAAATTAAACTTAAATCAACAATTTTTGAAGTATAGTCGATATCAATAATTTTAGTTCAAATTTATACTTAAATTTTCTAAAAAGAAATTTTCTCTATATTATATGTTAAAATTAAAAAAATGAGGTAATAATAATAATAAACTATGGGCTAATAAAAGTTTACTGCATCTTGCCGGCTCACAACCGATGTTGCAGTCTTCTAAATAAGGCACATAGTATTTATCCGAGACTGATAAAAGTTTGCTGCATCTTGCCGGCTCACAACCGATGTTGCAGCCTTCTAAAAGGTCGATGATTTCATTAGTTTAATGGATGTGTAATTATATTAAGTGTAGTAAACGTGAATTAATAAATATAGGGAAAATCTCTTTTTCTTAAATTTAAATATGCTTTTGAACTAAGACTATTTCATTTTAAGTTGTTATATATTATAAGCTGGAAACCCTATGATTTTGTTGAACCAGAAGGTCCGTGAGTCCCGATACTAGTCTCTGTGGGGTGTCAAAAGCCTGGTCACTTAGCCGCAAGGTTGGGATGTGCCAAGACGAAAGTCGCTACATGAGATGATCTCGCCTTCAAACTCATTATTCTCGGGTGGAACGTGAAGCATAGAAATTTTGCAAAACGTTGATCCATGGTTGAAATTCGAAATAGCACATTCACCTAAGATAAGAATAAATGGTCGGGAGCGAAAGTTCAACAATTTACAAGTATGAGTAGTTTTACAACTTAACGTGTATTAACAGTGATTTCATTTTTTAGCTTGGTTGTGACGGAGTGAAAAGTCAGGAACTTGATTTAACCTTTTTGGGGCATTTTAGGATTGAAATGTTTCTTGTTCTATGATCCCTAAAAGTTATAAAATAACGAAAGTCAAACATGTTAGTTAGTTGCTAAAAGAAAAGTACAAAAAAATGAGAAAAATAAAAAATACAAAAATATGTGTGTGAATAAGTTAAAATTTAAAAAGGCAAAAAAATGGGCTTTTTCAAAGTATTGATTCTTTAATTCCCCTCGATGACACATAGCTACTTTTCAGGTAAATTATCGAGGATGATTGAGACTCTTGGTTTCCCAAAGTGTTTACTTATAGCATTGCGTGAGGACACGGCAATAGTTTAGTATTGGGGATTTTGGTATGTGTTTAATTACATACACCCTTTGCCTATAAAAACGAACTTAAAAGACCAAAAACATACCAAAAGTACATTGTATTTGTGTGTTTTTCATTTATATTGTGCAAGAAGCGAATATCAACAAAAAGGACAAAAACAAAGCCAAAACGGACAAAACCGAGCACGGAATAGAAAGAGCTTGAAAAAGTCAACAAGTCAAAGTCAAAGTCAACACCGAGAAGTCAAAGTCAAAACCGAAGCCAAAACCGAAGAAATACTTAATGGGTCAACCCGCACCCATCTAATGGGTCGGGGCGCGGGACTGCGATGTGAAGAGGATACGACTATTGGGCACATCAAGACACTTAAATGGTTAATTTATAAAAACAATTTAAGGCCCAAAATGCAAAATAAGCCCAAATCCCTTTAATTGTTAAGACTTAACAGCCTATTCCATACTGTTGTTAAGTTTATTTCACTACAAGGACCATATGTGAAAAACATCCATATAACCTCAAGGGCTTAAATTTCCAATCCACAAACTCATGTACACCACAAGGACTGTGGTTGCAAACACACATATTAACATAAGGGGCCAATCTTGTCAATTCCAAAACTTTTACCCAGTTTAACTAACCAAAATGTTTTCCCGCCAATTCCCTTGTTCATCACCCCTGTCACTCTCACCTCGTCTACTGTACCCCCAAACAAAACCATCCCTTTCCTAACCCCACCTTATCACATGACTCAATTCCACCTTGGCAATTCCCCTAAATTTCGATTGGTTGATGCAAAAGACAAGAAAATCAAGGTCGTAATCACACAACTGGAGAACACGCATATTTGATGGCTTAAGAAGACTTTTGGACCTACTCACAAAGAAAACACAAGTTCTCAGCCTCTCACAGAAGAAGCACAACAAGAAGAACTAAGACTTAGAACTTTTAGTATAAGTAGTAGCCATTGTAGCTCAATTTTTTTTTTGTCAAGTCTTGTTTTAACATAATTAGACCATTTTAATTTACTTGTCATTTAATTTACCTGTCATTTAAATTCAAGCATTGTAATTTTTTTTCAAGTTAATGAAATTTTAAGTGTCAAAGAACACTAGAGCATGGTTTATATTGGATGGCCATGGGTTAGAACCTCATGGGAGGTGTTAGGATGATGGTTTGGTAGTGTTTAATCATTCACAAAAGCTTTGGACTTTTGTAAGTTCTTCATTTTCAAATTTTAGCTTATGTTACTGTAGCATTGCTTATTTCTGCTTATCTCTGCTTATTATTGCTTATGTTTGCTCATTTATGTTTGTTAATGCTTATTTATGCTTGCTTATTGCTTTTATGTCATTTAGTTAAGTTTTCCTTTAAAACTGTCCATTTAGCTTTCAAACTGCTTATCTGTTCTTCTTATTTTAAAGTGCTTATTTGTAATTGGATTTTGCTTCAAATTGCCTATTATTCATAGTTCACCATCTGTCTTTAAAGTTGTTTGTTTAAATCTTTGAAAACTCAGTCTAAAATTGATTTGAGATTCTTAAAAGGGTGTTTGGGTCAAGGGACAAAATGGGTCAAAATTGTTTAAAAAACCATTTGGGTCACTAAGCCAACTTTGAAAGCCCTTTTTAGTTGTTTTAAGCTGTTTTCAAAAAGTTTTAAGGCTTAAAGGCTTGTTTTTAAGTTTTGTCTAAAAGGGTGTTTAAAACTGTGGTTCAAAAACAGTTTCATAGTGCTTATTTGATTAAGACCTTTTTAACAGGTTTTAAGTCTTGCTTATGTGTTGTTTTAGGTGTTCAATGCAGTAGAATCAGAGTAGGTTAAGTGTGTTTTAGATTTGTGGTTTTGAAACTCAATCTGACAAGTCAATTTTTAAAGTTTAAAGTACATTTTTCATTAGCAAATTTAGATAAGTTAGAAATAGATTTAGATTTTGATATTTCTTGCACAAGTAGTTTGTAGTCCTTATTTTATCTGTTTAAGCTTATTTTAGTTTTTAAAACTCTTTATCTAGCTTAAAACAGATCTGCAAAAAGCCTCTTTTGTCTTTTTAAAACCAACACTCAGCAGCTACTGAGTGAAAACACCTTTTCACAAGACTTTTTCATGGCTTATTTTTATTTCAAACTGCTTTTTGTTTGCTGATTATTGTAGCCCTTTGGATAAGCTTTAAGGTCATATAAGTTCCAAAGCCATAACGATCCATTTTGTGGCTTAAAATTAAGCTCAAAAAGTGTCCCTAGGCTGTTTGGTTGACAGTTTAAACCCAAAGTGCTTATTTGCTTATTTAAGCATTTTAGCTGTTAGGTTTGCTTTATTTAGGTTTAGATTTGCTTATTAGGTTAGTTTTAAGCTCTTTTAGCTTAGTTGACTTAGGTTAGAGCTTATTAGAGCTTATTGGTTCTTTTAGTTTAGGATTTTTAGTTTAAAAGCTTTTTAAGTGTATCTGTCATTTATGCTTAGTTTTAGCTTGTTATCTTTGCTTATTTTAGTTCCTAGGTGCTTATTAAGGATAGGGTATAATCTATTTTTAGCTTATTTGTTGTTTTGAGTGCTTATTTAGTCTAAAGAAGCATAACAGTTTAGCTTTGAAGCCTTTAAGTCCTTTTGTAATCTGTCACTTTTACTTGCTTATTTCTGAGCTTATTTTTTTAGTTCTGAAAAAAGTTGCTTTCCAAAAGTTGCTAAAAAATTGCTTATCTAAAAAGTTGTAAAAAAATGGCTAATAAAAATATGTTGGGAGTTGAGGGAGGCCAAGGGTGAGCCAAGGCTCGAACCCAAGACCTCAACCCGACCTCAACCAACATATTTAACACTCACCTCTGCTACCAAACGTGCCCTTGGGACTTTTCTGCTAGTCCTTGCACCTTTAATTCTTTTAAGCGTTTTTTAGCCCATTAAGCTTTCAGCCCAAATTAGCTTATTTCTGGGATATTTAAAAGCCGTTTTTCAAAAGTCTTATTTTTCTTGCATTCCATATAGCTTAAAGTATTTTCCTGCATTTTTCCAGAATTTTCCCATTTCATTTAGTATTTTTAATTAATTTTTCTTTTTAAAACAATTTTTAATTCATAAAAAATTATTAAAAAGTCAAAAAAATGTAATTCTTTTTTTTAAATTTTCTTTTATCGTTTATGACTTAGGAAAATTAAATTTGCGTTTGTAGGGTTAATTTTGTAGAATTTAGTTTTTTAAAGAACGAGATTTGAATCCCGTTATCGTTTTTAGGTTTTCTTTACTTTTCTTTGCTTATTATCAGTAGAATTAGAATCCAAACCCAAAAACTTTAAAATCATTCAAAAACGCGGTCACGAACTTAATCTCGATTCTTAATTCACGCCTCGACGGGAAACGACCCAGGAGATTTTAGATTTTGCTTTGGTAAAAAGTAATTTCTTTGAATCTTTTGGAATACGTATACTATATATTATAATTACCCCTAAAAAGGTGGTTATCAGTTGTTGAAGAAACTAAACATTTACTTGCATAGTAGCAACGTGCAGGTTATTTCTTACCATCTCATTCATTATCTTGTAAAACCTGTAGTAGTATGATTCCATTGACTCTCTATCTCGTGAAGTAAATCTGCCAAATTCCCAAACCAAATTAGTCTTAACATCTTGAATGTTAAGTGATTCACCTTGTTGTAGCCTTTCAATGGCTATCCACATCTTATGAGCTTTATTGCACACATCAACAGTTGAGTAAATTTCATCCCCAATTCTAGTCAAGGGCATAAGAATTGCTTCCTTTTCTGCTTGATAATGAGCTTTGTTTTCAGTAGACATATTCGTCAAAATCCTCAATTACTGTTTGTTCTGCAACCTCTGGAGAGTTATCTGTTGTAGGTTGAGCTGAAATTATGACAATTGAGGGTTCATAAGGACCTTCAGTTATGCATTTCTTTAGAGCTTCACTGTTTGGTTTTGTATCAATGTATCTCATGAAACGTGATCGCCATTGAGCATATCTTCTCGGTGCAAGCATTGGTGGACGTTCTTTTAAACCAGCTGCCATGATGTTGTTATGCATTTGATTGTCTATTCCATTAGTTGTGATTAGAGTTGTCATGATGAATGATTTGTTTTTATGAAGTGAAAATGATTTAGAGAATCTTAAGTAGGTAAAGTGATTGTTGCTGTGGAATGAGTATGGAAATCCAGTTCACGAGATTTTACAAGTCTAGATTAAACCGAGAAAACACGTGAGTATTTTGCGAGATTTTACTAAATCAAGAAGAAATCGTAAAAATAGAATTGTTGTTGGTGAAATCGTTGTTGTATTTTAAGTACTTGAACTTTTGTTAATGATTTGTTGAGCTTAAAGGACTAACGGTGAAATTTGGTTCATAAAGGACTAATGGTGCAAAAAAGTTCACTTTGGAGGATTAACAATCAAACAAAGGACTAATGTGAATCTGTCTTGAATTCTAGGGGCTGAATTTGTCAAATTCAAATAGTAGTTTAAGAATAAAAAAACTATTCCCGCCCAATCAGTGTCTTCTTCGTTGAAATGCTCTAAAGTTTAACCGATGGTTTTTTGCTTCTCGCGAACTCGTGTGGTTATCGTCGACCAAAAACGAACATACTATGATGATCGTTGAAGGACCGCGATCGTAATGATAGTCGTTAAAAGATCCGCGAACAACCGAAAGTCAATATTTAAGAACCTGAAACCACTTGAAACGAACCACGTATAAATCGCCTGAATTATGTATAAATCGCCCAAGGGGAATGGTATAAATCACCCAGTTATTACGTATAAATCGCCTAGTTATCACGTATAAATCTCCCAGACTTATGTATAAATCTCCTAGGTATGTATAAATCGCCTGTACTATATGTGGTCCTTGTACGTTTTTTGTCTTTTTGCAAAAACCTCAACGAATAATAACAAAAACCGAAACTGTCCTTTTTCTTATCTTTAAACCGTGGTTGATAAGCTAACAAGAAGCTTAAATAAGCTTTAAAAATCAGCTTGTTATAACAAAGATCAGCTCCAACCTTTTAGACTAAAAAGAACAAGTTTTTCGAATAAGCTACAAAAGAAATGCAACCAAAAATCTACAGAATAGTCTCATATAAGTTGTGAAGACCACGAGAACTAAACCTAATAAGATTTTAAAGATTTGACACTAAAAAGTGATACGTTTTTTGATCGATAAGCTTAAAAGAAATAAGTTGATTAGGCCATCAAGAAGAAACAGTAGCCATAAAAGAAACAGTTCCAATATAAACCCAAAAGATTAGCCCAAAAGTGTGATCCAAACTACCTATATTATCCGTGTAAAATTTTTTGAACCAAACTTAGAAATAACTACAACCAAAACAAATCGTGAGCTTATAAGCTTAAAAATAAGCTCGATATAAGCTCAAGAAAACATAACCACAATAATCACTAAACGCGACGGAGGCTCTTGATACGACTTGTAGGAACCAAATAATCACTTCACTTCACCATGATGGAACCAAGAAAATAAGATAGGAGATGAGAAGAAAAGTAGAGAGAAGTTAAAGAGAGAAAGTAAGAAGGTTGGATTGCTATGAGAAAAGAGAGAACTGTTGGGATTCTAAATTTGATGAGACAAAATAAATAAAAGAATGTAACAAAAGGACTAAAAGTGTTATTAAAGAATTCTACAAGCTGGTGGAGAATATGTAGATTCTGGAAGATCTCCTTAAGAAGATAAAGATAACAGAAGATATTCCTTAATGTTTAAAAGATTTACTTGTCTAATGTTTATCTTCCATTGTAAGTCTTGATCTCTCCCTATATAAAGAGATCGTAGACACATAGTTTGGTGTACACAGAAAAATGTAGTCGACTATTAAAGGTGTGTGTGTGTCTAGGCGTGAGTTCTGTAAGTAGACGCCTAGAAGTTCTGTGTAACCCCAAGGATCTTTGATCCCTGTTAGACTGTAACCATTCTAGAGTTGATCGTCTAGAATTAAGGCTTGATGGAAACGTATGAATGAAAAACCTTGTTTGATAATATACTGTTCTTTATTATTCCGCTGCGTATTTATATTATCTGTAAAACATATTCTAGTTGAGTTTAAACGATCTTTCACAATTGGTATCAGAGCCTCGTGGCTCTTGATCTAGGATCTAACATGGTTTTTCAATCGAATTTAAAGAAGTAAAGAAGTATTGATTTTCTGTATTAAAATTCGGTAAATCTTCAAATTCGGTTTATCTTTTCTGTTCTCGGTGATCAAGCTAATTCGGCAATATTAGGGTTTTTAAACAAACCCTAATT